>JANPYM010000012.1:2004903-2053115 GCA_025890175.1 Ciborinia camelliae
ATCCTCCCCCTTTATTTCCCCCAATTCATGACTTCACCATCTCATCTCATCTCATCACAACCCCCCTTAACCTCCCAACCCCAACCCCAACCCTCCAAACCCCCAATTAAACTTCCCCAAACAGACTCCGCTCCCTCGCGCATCACGCCTCGATCCCGCCCACCCAACTCTACGGCACCGACTACAACGCCTCCTTCCTCAAAACCTCGTACAAAATCTTCAACGACCACAATCAGGGGTACACGCTGATCCCGGCCAACATCCTCGATCCGAATTTCTTCGCGCTGACCTTCCGCCACCGCATCCACCACTTCGCCATCATCCACGCCGCCCTCTTCATGCACCTCTTCACCTGGGACCAGCAGCTCCAGGTCTGCGCCAACGTCGTCCGCCTCATGCGCGATCGCGACGGCGCCCTGTTCGTCGGCTGCATGGTCGGTAAGCGAGGCGGCGGCGAGGCCGATCACGGCCGCTGGCTCCACGATGAGGATAGCTGGCTTCGCTTGTGGGGCGAGGTCTGGGAGCGTTTGGGCATGTCGGGTAGTTGGAAGGTTCACGGCGAGTTGCGTGCGTTGGAGGGAGAGAATCGTAGTCGGAGTCAGGCGAATAAGATGGGGGGGAAATGGGATGTTGGGGCTGAGGAGGAGGGCATTGGCCTTTTTGAATTTTCGGTCGAGCGCACCCCGGATGCGAGACCGCGTACCCAATGATTTATTTGGTTTGGTTTGGTTTGGTTTGGCTTGGTTTGGTGGGGTGGGGTGGGGGCTTTTAATGAATGATACATGCATGATATGGATACATGATATAGGTTGGGCTAATTCCTTTTCTTCTTTTTTTCATGAAATGAAATGAAATGAAATATACAAGAACATGAACATGAACATGAGTGGAACACTCTCCATCTTCAAATATCGATTGTGAAGTCCAGTCCGGTTCAAAACTAAAGTGATGTGATTTCAATCTACCTACGGTTCCATTCGATGTGATATATCCTATACGTCCTATGTATTGCAATATATTCTATGGGTATCTATATATTGCATCTAGTATATATTACATAGGTACATACATCCATACACACACACATCGGAACACCCCACCCCACCCCATTATTGCATGTATTATATGATATATAATATTATCGCCACATACCAAACGACCAAAAGACCAAAAGATACTGGGCGCGGCGCGGCGAGGCGAGGCGAGGCGAGGTGAGGCGAGTTATGAATCATGATGAAATAAAATTGAAAATTCTCGTTATCGTCATGTGATGTGATATGATATGCTTGTTTTTGGGTTGCGACTAATAGTATAAGTTTGTAGGTTTGTAGGTATGGAGGTATGGAGGTATGAAGAGGAGAGATGGATGGATGAAGAGGATGGAGAGGATGAAGAGGATGGAGAGCCAGCCGCGCATAAATCAAATCATGAATCATGCATCAGGTATGGATGGTATGTAGGATGGTATTGCATGAGGTGAGAGGAGAGGAGCTCCAGTGGACAGAACAGGACCGTACAGTACAGTCAAGATGAATGGATGGTAAGTGTATAGGATAGGATAGGATAGATACCTACTTGGATCCCGTCCGTCCGTCTGCCACATTTTATTTTGGATGGATTTTCCGGCATCGGATCTTTTCATTGCCTAGGTATCGTCTGCGATATCTACCTACCTAGGTAATCTATGGATGGATGCAGCATCTACAGAGCCTGACACTCTGACATGCTGGGAATTATATGTATGTGAGATGGATGTGAGATGTGATGAGGAGTGGTTGGCGGTGCATGGGTATGCCTAGATGGGCATTACATAAGATGCGGTGGAGATGGTAAGATGTGATGAGATGAGATGAGATGAGATGAGATATAGGTGGCGTGAGAAGGAAGGGCGGTTCTTGTGGAACTTTTGATCATCTATCCATTCAATTGACGATTGATGATTTGGGGGAAGGGAGGGAATACTGCCTAATCAAGAACCCCTAGATTTGATGAAAACTTTTCAATCTGATAATACCCAAGTTTTCGAAAAGAAGTATGGATGTGAAACCATCGCATCAAAATTTCTCACCGACAATTCGCATCGCGAAACTAGAAACTAGAATCCAAACTCCCGAAACTTCCGATTGGATGGAAAATGACATACAGTACGAATAATATCACGCTACCGAAGTGCTCCAATCCGTCATGCACACATCTTATGATCGAACTAACAACCAGGCAAAGATATCTCAACCAGGGTGCAGGCAGGCTGCTTACTCTTTCTTACTTCTTTCCAGAAGGGCGTTGCGGCACGGAAATTTTCTCACGCCTCGAAAGGTGAGACGAAGAGTTGGTCATACAACTGCAGGCTTACGGCTTGAGATGTGCATCATGGAATTTGTCAATATGTAAGTGGAGCCCATTCTCTGACGAGAGAAACTCTTTTCAGATAATTAATCGTTTGGTTTGCGTGAATACGAGTTTCGGGCCTGTACTGTATTATGTGTCTTATTCTTATTCCAGATGAGAGGAGATATAAAGGAAAGGTAATGTATCGATAGTTTGATATCGACCATCCGTCATCCCAATTGCGATCTCGAATCCTTCAACCAGCAACATGCCGACGCGTTCAAGTATATACATCGAATTATATACTCCGGCGGCCGAGAAGCCGGAAGCTCTCAGAATGTCACTACATTCAGGAGGCCATCGGCATGGAAGTGAGAGGGAAGCGGTCTATGAGTCGGTCGTGAAGTCGAACCATAGTTCTCATGATGAAAAGGGGAACGATTGTTCAGAGGATAAAATGGAGACGGGGCATGCCTCGAGTCTAGACCAGAAAAAATCGGTCGAAGTTAGCGGTAGTGTTTAAGACTCAAGCTCAATCCTTATCGATCGTTCATGCCCTAAGCATGGTGGGAGACGGCGTCGGGGAACTGAAATCACATGGTAATGTGGATCGATTGATGGGCAACTAGAACTGGCCTCAATGGCCTGGAACTTGATCAGAGCTTTAAGGAACAATGAATGAGGAATGTCGAGGAAAGCTGATAGTTTGGCATGCAAGAGAGACTTAGAGGGAGAGAAATGATGCTATATCATCAGCCTGTGTTACGGAAGGGGGTAATGCTTCACGTAAGTGGCCGAGAGATATGGGGATCCCGAATCGTGCTCACCTGTTGTAAAGTTAGTACCACAACCATGGCCATGGGACTTTTCACAATCTGTGGAGAGTGGGAAGTTGGAGCACGATGTATGTATGACCAATGGTTCTGGATTCTTGTGTCTCAGGCGACAATAGGAAGCATAGGGTCGGCTGGAGCTCTAACTATCGGGATATGTCTTGATTTAATCCATTCGTCGTAGACTGTATGAAAGCTCTGCTCAATACCAATTATCCATTTCACAAAAAGAGTCATCAAAATTGACACGCCAAGATGGTACCGCGATGTACTATTGATATGTTCTAATCTCGTGCTCGGCTTCAAAAGATGTGGAAAAAGAGACCGTTCTTACCTTTCTCAAAATAATACCAGTAACTATCACGTGACAAGCGTAGATATGAATCTTGCAATCATCCACTATCTATCCAAAAACAGTACCCATCTGCAATTCTTGAAATCAATCATGTCGACCACGGAGAAACAGAAGTGAAGATTCTCATTTTATTTCATTTCATATTTGGAAAGGAAACAAGCTGAGCCCCAAAGCCTTTGGCACGCATCTAAATCATGTGACGACAGAAGAATGGAAAAGCTTCCGCTTCCGAGATTGCGCCGCTGTCAAATTCAATTCAAATATTACTCGTCGCGAACTAACACCTTTAAGTTAGACAAGATAGATGAACCATGCGATTTGAGACATTGCTCCTCAATATAAGGAAAGGATTAAGATTAACCCTAAAAGATCTTGTTCCACCCAGACCCAGACCACTCATTGAAATCCATATGCTCTTGTAAGAAAATATATGATAGGATGGATGCCTACCATATACACGAAAACGAAGGTCTCCAAATCAACAAACGAGAATATATGTAAAATCGCCTCTTTCTTGGTCGATTTTTTTCTACGTACTATTGAAAATGGAATTGGTAGTGAGGTTATTGAATCTGCTGTAATGGTTTTTCCTGAATCGTCGTGATATGGATCTCCATAATCTGCATCTATATACCTATATATAGCAAAGACGGCGAGTTGGATTCGGGAATATGTAAGGGTTTTTTTTCTTCAGTCATGATGTGGCGATCGGGAAGGGTTGATTATATGGATATGGAAAAAATAGGGCTGGGTTAAACTAGAGCTATAGTCTGGGTTATCAATCGCAAGGTGAAATAGAATATTCGTCCATCCCAAACCAGAAATGCCTCTCTTGTTTACATTAGCACAAGGCATAGCTTGGAATTAATGTCATCATAGATTACTCGTCAAATGTAATATGATTTTATAACTCACTGTATTCTATTCTGAAATTCTAGAATACCATCTAAATAACGCAATCGAACATATTCAACGCTTTTTTTTCCAACTCCATCCAATTTCGAATTCGGGAAATTGCAATTCCTTTAACTCCCGCTCTCCCTCTCAAATTCTCAATCCTCTACTCTTCTCCACTTCCGCCTGAAGATGTATCTGTCTGCTCCTCTACACTCATCTTCCCAACCTTACTCGCTTCTCCAAATTCCTTTAACTCCCCCTTCTCAAGTACAACACACCACTCAGCTCCTCGCACCGCTTCCACTCGATGCGCAATCGTAACCACCGTACTTTGAGCCAATTCCTCTCTGATAACTTCTTGAATCTTACCCGCTGTCTCTTTATCAATACTCGCCGTCGCCTCATCCATTATGATTATACTACTCCTCCTCAACAATGCTCTCGCAAGCCCCACTAGCTGTCTTTGTCCTTGACTTAAGTTTTTCCCGCCAGAATCGACATTAGTATCGAGCGTCCAATTATGACTTAAAGCAATTTTGGAAAGAACGGATAAACATTCATCATCGGTGTATTCATCCATAGGATCAAGGTTCATGCGCATAGTTCCAGGAAATAGCACAGGTTCTTGAGCGAGAAACGTGATGCGTTGACGTAGAGCTTGGGTTTTCACTTTAGAGATATCGATGCCGTCGATGAGGATTCGTCCCGTGCTTGGTAATGTTGTTGCGAGGAGGGAGAGAGCCAGTGTAGATTTTCCGCTGCCTGTGCGGCCGATGAGGGCGGTGGTCGAGCCGCCTTTGATGGTGAGGGAGATGTTTTTTAGGGACGGTTCGAGATGGGGAGCGTATTTCATGGTTACATTTTCGAAGATTATATCGCCACCTAGGAGGGGCCAGTACGCTGGTGGATCGATGTCACCGGGTGACTCTTGGCCGAGATGAAGGAGTTCTACTACTCTTTCCACGGAGACGAATTCCATTTGCAGTTGACCGTATGATTGGCATAATCCCTTTGTTGATGATACAAATCGGGATGCGGCAGAAAGAACGAAAGCTGTGAGACCTGGCGATAGATTTTGGTAGATGGCTATAACTGTCATAAGAAATGTTGATATAGCGGAAAGTATGTCGAATCGAAATTGGAGCCAAGCTTGGAGTGACCAATAGAAGTGATCCATTTTTTGGAATATATCCGTCACTTCGATAACTCGATCTTGGAAACGACGTTGTGCACAGAATGCACGTATCGTACCGAGTCCTTCGGTAAGCAAACCGAAGTTTGATATTAATGGAGTTAAAGAGACCATTTCGAGACGGCGCAAACTTTGTGATGTAGGCAGGAATCGGATATATATCAATACAATTGTGATGACTAGTACAACGGCAAAAGCCAAGAAGGTTGGGGTTAGCGATCCCATAACTAGAATAGATGTAAACCACAAAATAATCAAATGTGCAAACGATGTAAAGTGCGAGCTCAGGTTTCCGTCGATCACGGTGATGTCTGATGTCATTCGATTCATCAAGCGCCCTGCAGGCGTCACATCATAAAAGCGGAATGTAGCATGGGCTACACTCGTCATGACCCTTTCAAAAATGATTTTGCCAGCCGTATAAACCATTAGCTGTGAAGAGGCCACGAAAAGTATGTGAGTAACAGATTGAGCAAGGGTAAGGAGGAAAAGTCCGAGTAACCATGGCTGAATGTTGGTTTCCGGAGAAGGGAGTCGACTCAAGGGATCTCTGGATGGATTTTGTGGTCCTTCGTATGCTTCTCCCCAGGCCTTGAGAAACCATGTTTCGGCAATATCGAGTAGTCGATAAACAGTTAGGAACACTAAAATTAGAGCCCAATAGCTCAACTTTCCTGCTTTTATATATTCCCAGTACACTGAAGCTTTAATACCACCATGCTCTCGATGTTCATCTTCCATGAATTTCTCAGGTATTGCTGCAGCCGTTTGATCTTCGTCTTCTTTTTGCTCCTCCGTGGCAGAGTCCGACGAATTTACTGAGTGTAGCAACTCAGACGGAATGGATTCGGGGTCAAATGTTTTTGCTGTCCCGTTTGTTATTCTGATAATTTGCTGTGCCATTCCTTGACATAAATCTGTACGATGAGTCACCAGTATGATAGTTCTTCCTTCCGCTAACGAACCAGTCAGGCATTTACTCACGACTGACTCCGCTGTGTGGTGATCAAGTGCGGAAAGAGGATCGTCAAGAAACAGTATTTTCGCATTGGAGTAAATTGCTCGTGCCAGTGCGACACGAGCCCTTTGTCCACCAGACAACCCAATTCCATTCTCACCAATCAAAGATAGATCACCATTCTTAAAATTTACCATGTCTGGAATCAAAGCGCAGGCTTCTAAGACTTGTTTGTATCGGCTTTCTTGATACGGGGCAGAGAATAAAATGTTGTCTCTAATGCTCATGCTTTGAAGCCATGGTGTTTGTGCACAATAGCCCACCATCTCATCGACCGGCTTGTATATGCCACTGAGATGGTCGAGCTCACCAAGTAAAGCTTGTAGTAGAGCTGTCTTTCCGGAGGCTACTTCACCATAAATGAGTGATAATCCCGAAGGGAATGAGATTGTAATGTTTTGAAGGACAGGGTCCAGAGCTCCAGGCCAAGCAAATGAGGCATCATTCATCTGAAGTCGGTCATCCAATGTATGATTTGCCGCTGATTCTGGTTTGTCCGGCTCTTTCATGAAGTCTTCTATGCGTCCCATTGCTATCTGGGCGTTAAGTAGAGTTGTGACAAGGTCTGGCACACGATATAATCCCGCTTCAACCATTAAAAATAGTTGAAGAGCAGGAAAAGCTACGTCAACACGTAATGGCTGACCTGCCCAGACGCAGTAGGCCCAGAAAGCTATGACAGGAAACATTCCACCTGAGAACATGTAGACGAAAGACATGAGAGCGGACCATGTCTTAGTAATTATGCGTAGCCACAATTCGCGCCGTCTTGCTTCCATAATGTGGGCAAGCCAAATATCTTGCCAACCATACCAACGCAAGTGTCTACAAACAATTAATCAACCAAACTGAATTTTAACCACCTATAATCCTTATGCGGGTGAAATAACGTACCTGATTGACTCAACGAGCTGTGTAATTTTGTGGAGTTTAGTATCGGAGGCCTTCCTTCGTTGTCTTTCATAATACAAAACAGCCTTCAACACCAAAATATTAAGAGCCTGACCGATCAAAACAGCTATAACTCCAATAAAACACGGCCATCCAAGAAGCCTCCAAACGGCAATAATAGAAAGAATTAATCTAAGTGGTTGCGTAATATAATCGGCAAAGTCCCAGAACCTTTTTTACATGTTAGCAGGGCAAGCAAATAGTCTTCAGAATCAATTCTTACCGTTGAGCGACTTCATAAGCGTCTCCTCTGTGGAAGTTGTTAGTGGAATTGTTGAAGCGTTTAGAAGAGGGATCTAACCTCATCAAATTTAGAATTTTGCCCATTGTGGCAGGTTCTTTTGGCTTCTTAGGTTCTTTTTTTTGTAAACCACAGCAAGAAAGAAATGGTTTCACAATAGTATTGAGTCCCTTCTTCCACCACGACAACGAACTGGTTGAATCATCAGAAACACTACCATTTATTCCATTAGTTCCCCCATTAGCATGTTCATCCTCTTTAGGCTTTGTGCTTATGCTAACTGTTTTTCTTGACAATGATTTCTCGAAAAGCATGGTAATGAGTACTCCTCGGGATCTTTCGTAAGAACGTCTGCCATACCAAATTGCAAACACATCACATTGAGCAGATATCAATCGGATGACAAGGGCGATTAGAGAGTAGGTCAATGTGGCTTGCTTTGGGGCTAGTGGATTCTCCATGCTGGCGAGTATTTTCTGCAGTAGCAAAGGTGCAGCAATATCTTTAAAAAAACATCAATGATTAGCTTTACGACCCCGAAAGAATTGTAAGGTGCTTACCTGCTACTGATTCATAAATACCCAAAGAACTGAGTATAACAAGATCGATACCTGTGACGTGGATAAGTCTTTTGAGTACCGAACCACTCGTATCTCTAAATCTCTCATGCAATACCTTGTGTTGAAATTGATAGCTTAGGCTCCAAACATTTTCTTCATTCAGCTGTTTAGACTTTCCCATTGACATGAGAGGTGACATCCAAGACACGCTCATGAATTGCCATAGAGTGAGGTTATCCTCTGGACTTCGAAGCGAATCGCTCGGTGTACTGAAGACTGGACTGATGCGGTCGTTACCGAAAGATGGATCACGTATGGGCATCTGCAGAATGATGATCATTGCTGCAATGGAAGCCACCCAGGAAAGTACCAAGGGACTGTCCTTCGGACTCAAAATTGAAAATATATCAAGCAAAACAAAGTACTGCGAGACAAAAATGCTGATGTAGAGCACGAGCAAAGATTTTGGTGTCTTCACTGGCTGAAGAATGGCAAGGAGGAGACATGCCACTGCCCAGGAAATTGTAGGAAATATCATCATTAAGTGGAAGTTTCGGGGTAGGTGAAGATTAGGAAAAATTATCGATGATAGCTGTAGTAATGTCCCCAAAATTGATACACCCAATAAACACAATGTCATGGGAGTGAACGTGTTCAGAGGGCGTCTATTTTCAAGCTCTCCAGACTTCTCCTCTGGCTCTTCCACAAATGGTCGAAGCCATAACGGCAATAAACGACGTATTGGTAGTAATTGTATCAGAAGCTGAAGAATAATTAAGACCCCAACGACCGCTGGGATACCGGCTATGAATGGTATGAAGCAGGTCTCAAATTTTGCGTTCACGGGGTCCTTGATTTTGTATCAGCTGAAATGAATTGGAAATGGAAAGAGTGAAGCCATACCCAAACCTGACTACATTGATAATTGTCGCTTTTCAAACCAAAATCAAAGGGGTGGCTGGTGCCTTCTTGAACATTAAGTGCAGCCATCGGATCAGGCTCTAGGACGAATTGTGTCATCATCGTCCCGAAACTGCTCTTCAAAAGGCTTTCCATTTTCTTACAAGCAAGAGAAAAGGAAGTGAACGGAGAGACACAATGCTGATACCATTTGCAAAGGTGGAGATATACTTCCGGTAAAAATGATGTTGGTATCTGATGTCTTCCTGGAAATAATATATGTATGCGAGGTTGGTTGGTTGGCTTATCAAGGTTCTCCAGTTTCCGGCTAGATTATTTCATATTTCAAAGTACCGGTATTTCATATAGAGGGCTCCACTAAATTGACGTATCAGATCGGAAAAGTGGATGTTTATTTACTATAACGGGTTTAGCTCCATTAAGGATAAGCTTTTTCATGATGTGATTCGTTTAAATTTCTCAAAATAACCCAAATAGGATATCATAGTTTTCGGTGAAGAGTGGCAAATTGAGCGGTGAACAATTTTTTGGACGACATGCAGCATCAGGTTTACTGATATCCAATCCATTCACCGACCACACATATTGTGGAAAAGCCCTTAAATGAATCAATCGTATGGAAAACACGAAACAGTACTTCGAAATGCGGGAAATTGTAAGAGAAATCACCATCTCGGAGGTTAGGCGCTATGAATAGCTCTGGGTGGGACAATGCCAGCAACGTTCGGGAACCTGCAGCTTCAGTCAACATCCATTTCACCACTCAGAGTCTCTGTGAGTCACCTGGCCGTGAATCATATCAGCATCTGCTATCAATTCCTGGCAGAGGTGGTGATTTACGTCACTTCTGATTCCTGACTGTTAAGGCGGTTTGAAAAAGAGAATGACAGTGGGCGCCTCGTACGAATTGGTTCCCAATCTTGACGATACCTAGGTACCTTAATCCAACTGCCTTGATTTCCTGTTGAGTGGCATGTTTTGTGATGAACTTCCATTTCCGCAACTGGTCGAAATCTCTTCCATAGGTCGCGCGCGGCAACGGCTGTATGCCTCCTAGAGTTCAATAGTATCAAAATTCTTCACGAGCTTGACCAAATAAATGCGTGTTAGGGTTATGTTTGGAAGCATTTTACCATATTTGGTACACTTGACTTGCAAGTCTCTCCGCAGAAACCTGGTAACTGGTTACGTCTTCCCGAATCCCAACTAGGCAAAGATCATTTTCTGCCCAAGGTCTGGACGAAGTACCATCTTGACAGCGGCTATGACTTTAGTTCAGCATCGAAGATCTTCACGGCATTCAAATTGCACAATCATGTTGATTATTTGACACATCGTTCTTCACTAGTTCTAAAAGAGAAAGAGAGTGTTGTGTGTCCTAGCATTCCTCCATCATCCAGGTACATTCTTCACCGATGCCAGTGCCAATTTTTGCATTCCTTATTCTACCCAACCTTTTCTGTCGCAAATACGCGTTTAGCTCTTTGAAAATGTTCTTTTCATTTGAGCGCGTCAAATATTGGAAGGAAGAAATCGAGAGTCAATTTTAGTAATTGAACTCGGTTTTGCAGATATACATAGCTAATATCGCTCTTGGCCCTCTTGGCCATCAACTTTTATGAACGTGTTAAATGCTTGATAAACTCATTAGAATGCACGTTCAACTCTTGGCAGCAATCATGAAACTTCGAATGCCACGACAATTCCCATACAATAACTTCAACGTCAAAGGCCTAGTTCTACTTTGCCTACTTGGAATCTTATGGATATATACATCTATATCATATCTGGATCACTTGGGCTTCCAAATACCATCTCTGAAACCCACCACGGATTATGAAATCCAAAAAACACTCTTGTCGCTCGCCATTTCATCCAAGTTCCTGTTCCTGAATATGACTTCGGGGAGATGGGAAGAAGAACTCAAATTCTTACAAGATGGCTGTTGCAAATCGATAGAGAGGGTAATCTAACTAACACAAAAGCATATTCAGAGTATGTGTTGTTGGTAGAAAAAACCATCACTTCGCTTTTCCCATTCATAAATATCAAGGATGGATGGTCATGCCAAAATCCTAAGTCATTCACGAATCTTAGAAGATCATTCATTCCAGGATCCCGTGGTATCGTGATACCCACTGGCAAAAAGACTTTCCGCTATACATGTCATCTCATCCTCAACCTTCGCTCAATTCTCAAATCAACATTGCCTATACAAATAATATACGCCGGAGATCTAGATCTTCCACTTGCATATCGATCTGCTCTTATGTCCCGTGTATCCAGTTTGAACATTCCATCTATCGAATTCTTGGATATCACAAAAGTCTTTGACGATAAGATACTCCAGTTATAGGATGGAATGGGTAAATGGGCCATCAAACCCTTTGCTCTTCTCGCTTCAACCTTTGAAGAAGTTATTTTAATTGACAGTGATGCCTTCTTTCTCCAACCCCCAGAAGTCATCTTGGATACTCATTCTGGATACCACAACACCGGCACGTTATTTTTCCACGATAGATTGACTGGAAAAGATGCATATAGATACTGCCATGATTTTTGGCGATGGCAAATGATGGGGCACCGTCCCAGCTCCACATTTACAAAATCAAGAGTAATGAAAGAAAACTATGGACAAGAGCAAGAGTCTGGTGTCGTAGTACCGAACAAGGGGAAGCTGGGAGTTTTGATGGGATTGCTGCATGCTTGTTGGCAAAACACATATGCCGTGAGGGAACTCATCACATATCAGAATACACATGGGGATAAAGAAACTTTTTGGTTGGGTATGGAGTTAAGTGGTGTGGAATATAGTTTTGCGGAACATTATGGGGGGATTATTGGAGACAGGGTTAATGATACGGTGACGCCGGTGAGGGAGAAGTTGTGCGGGAGTGTCATTGCGCATGTGGATGAGAGGGAGAGACTCCTGTGGTTTAATGGGGGGTTGGTTAGGAGGAAGGATGATTCGGAGGGGAGGAGGGCTTTTATGGATGTTAGGGGAGAAGCTGTGGGGTTGTGGGCATTAGATGGAAAGTGGAGGTGGAATAGTGAGGGGAATAGATGGAATATGGCGTGTATGGAAGGAGGGGCGGTGAAGGAGTTGAGTGAAGATGAGAGACAAGTTATTGAGGGGAGTGTAGAGGGGGCTAAGGAGGTGGATGAGAGATTTGAAAATTTGATAATTTGATGGGGTTGCTGGAGAAAAAAGAATGATATGAGAGTTGAGTTACAAAAGTGTTCTGGCGCCAAAGAGGGATGACTGGGATGCTTGAAAATCCAACATTGTTTGCGGCCGAAGTTAATAAATCAAAGGAAATAGTTCTACCCCCCACATTATTGAATGAAAATCTGCAGTAACCTTAATCGTAAACACTTCCGATTTTGGTTGTCGATTTGCGGTTTACTTGCGATTGGATAGTTGTATGGGTGGTAATTTTGCAATCGCATGCAATGAACAACTTTTGGCCAGACTGGGAGGGTGGTAATGCAGAAAGATGGCAAATGAAAACCTGCTACGTTGATGTTTTTAATGCCTGAGTTGTATTGCGGCTGAAGAATATCTCGAGTTTCCCGCCCAGTAGGCTAAATACATCCATACCCTTGACATTTTCTAGCAATCAAATTGTGCCACATGAAATGCTCGACTCGCTCCGAGGAACTTTGACCCGATCACGTGGTAGCTCGGGGATCTCGAAGTGAAGATTCTCATTTTAATCCGCACAATTGTCCCTGGTCTCAACATCAGGATATTCATCAACCAAGAACAATTGCATTTTAGTTGGTACCACACATCAAGCACCATGGAAGTTCACAGTCTATTTCGCATTCGGGATGAGAGTTCTGAGATACAGGGGCCTGGGGATTACGTTCTTCAATCAACACGCAATTTGTCGGTTTCAACGGCTAAATACAAAGCTGGCAGCTTCTTACTGCACCTGCATGATCCGCACACTATATTGCGGCACGGCGCGTGGAGATAGGTCTGTTAGCCTCATTATGATCTCAGGTGATTGTAATGGTGGGAACAAGGTTCGTGCAATGGATGGTTGACTGCGTAGATATACCCCTCATACCATTTATGAGTCTTTAAATCTTTTCATCCGCTTGTTACTTTCTTCTTGCGACAACAGCTGTTTTTTCTGGTGCTTTTCTTCTTAGTTTACATATAGCTTTTATCAATCAGGCTTCTCATCCATTTTTAGCTGGGCGGCGCTTCTTGGAATAATCTCTGTCAATTGGATCCAGCCTTGTCACATTCAATAAATAATCACTGGAAAAATGCAGCCTTTAATCTTCCTGCTGTTGCTTTTAGCCTCACAAGCCGGCGCAGATGGCACGGATGTCACCAACAATTTGTTCTCTGATCTTGGACCGTAAGTACAGATAACCATCGCTACATTAATAGCCTGGATGTTGGAGCATAAAGTTTTGTTGCTGATAAATTATCAGGCTCTTGGCATTATTCGGTGATACTTTTGCGCAACAATTTTTGAGAGAATCTTTCACATGGCTTGACCACATCATTTTTGCCATGGCTCCATTAGGCATTATTACTGCCATCATAGGTGCAATTCGTGTTGGTGGGCCGCCATTTCTGAGAGCTGTAATTGGACGCGCTCGAGAAAATAGAGCTTCTGCAGAGCTTGATTTCATGTCTTCCACGTCACATGAAGTTTCTGAGCTATGGAACGGAGACGGCATAGTCCGGACGATGGGTAAAGGAAAGGTCAAACAAATCCTCTTTCTAGAGGGCTGTGGGGATGATAAGAATCTAGGCCTTTATACCTCGTCTCATGCTGAAACGGATGGTTTGATGAAACGAAAAGGTTTGTCTTGAATCCCGTGTCTTCCTCTGAATATGAATTGACGCACTTACCCTTTCATAAGCATACAATGGGCCACTCGTCGAAGAACTAAAATTCTGGAAAGTCACGGGGAAAGACAATTCGGAAGACGTCGATTTGGCAAACAACAAGGCGGAAAGTGGTGATACCCAAAGAGATAAACGTAAAAGTCGTGACTTAGATCGAGGTCCCAACATCTCTCTCAATCTCCACCGAAAGCAGAAAATAAGTGAATTAGGAATTGCGGCTATTTTGGGGATTATTTTGCAATCAGGTGTGATTATATTTTCCGGCTTTGTCGCATACGATGATCGATTCGGAAATATGGTTGGCGGAAGTCCAAGTCCGTATGCCTTTCCAGTTCTCACTGCTGGAACTGTTATTCTAACACTAGGGATGTGGCTTTGTGCATTTGTCATTGGGCAAAGCACCGATGAATTTGTTTGGGAAATGATTCCTTGGTCTGAAAAAGACATAGAAAAAAACGCAATTAAGGTCACACCTGAGAAGATTAAAACCGGATTTATCGTTTTGTGGCTTCAAAAAAAGGTTGTAGTAAGTGATCAAAGCTTTGATTCTTATATTTTAATGGCGAAGGACAAGGAAGCTATCCTTACATCCCGCCGCAGAGATAATTCTGCCTTAAATGGCTACAAGCCAAACACGGCTTCGGAAGCTTCTACAGCACAATCTCTTCGATCATCACAATCAAGACCAACCGAAAGGTCATCTCTACTACCTTGGCTCAATATCCTTTGTTTGTTCGGAACATTTTCCGGGATCGTTGGATTCATCTTGCAATTTGAAGGTTTCCGCGGAATTAGCTGGGCATGTTCGATCGCACAACTTGTTGCCACCCTGATAATGACTGTTGTGCGAGCCTTAGTACGTCGAGGCATGCTGGATAAACCTATTGCTGTGAGAATACCACCGGAATACGACGAGATGGACTGGCTTGCGCTTAGGATTGGATACAACGACAATTATCTGAATAAATTGAGCACATTGGATGTCCAATCTGAGTCTCGACCTTGCTCCGTATGTGGCACGGTCGATAAACACGCATGCACCCCACCTTTCTGGAAGGTTTGCAATGAAATAAATCCACCCCCGGAAGAAAATATCGGATGGAAGGTGCAAAACGTTGAAGGCGACTCAAAGGCACAAGACGTGGTAAACATACGGACACGTCTCCGAGTGCTCACCACTGACGACTGGTCGGATCCGACAATAAAAGTTTATGCTGCCTCTGTCGCAACAGCAATTGAGAAGGTCATGGGAATATTCCAAGAATGGCAGGGAAGTGCCTTTAGTTGGCTCATCGACGTGCATGTTAATAACAGTCCAACCTGTGCGACTGCAAAGGTAAAACTTGTGGCAAATAACCTGGAGGGAAACTCCTGGAAAGTCTCTGTGCTGCAAATTGAATCAATAATCTCCCTATGGTTGAATAATGTTCGTAACCACCAAAATATACGCTCTTTTCAAAGGGTTATTGGTCCTTTTGATTCTAACCTGAAGAAGAACTTGACCTGGTGGGCTGGATTTGGGGATATTGGAGTTCTTGATCCGTTCAACTGGGATGATGAGCCAGGAGATACTCTCAGCCTAGGCTTGAGCCCCAAGTTCTCCCCACTGTATGCAATGACTGCCGATGGTCCAATAGAGAAATTTCTAGCCCAGCACATTTTCTCCACATTCATGTGGGCGATTGCAGGCTCCTTGCCAACCGTCTCCAGGAGGAGCAGGTACGAATTCAAAACTGAAGTTACCTTTCCCGATTTAGAAGCTCACACTCCAGATTGGAAATCTCTACGACTGACCAACAATAAAATCAAACAAATGATCAAAGCTGTTGAGTTGAATGGGTTGGGATCACTGGAGGATTCCAATTTACTCATCATACCACCACTTAGCTATTTTGACAAGCTTCCTAATGAGGATATACTCGACGAAGTGGAGAAAAATATCCCCAAGGATGAATTACTGCAGCTGGAGCGGTCTTGTGATACCTACAAAAAGTTACTCGATCTTTGTATAGGTTTAACCTTCAATACAATATTTGTCCATAAAGCTGTCAGCACAACCGTCAGTTTTCTTGTTACCGCTACTTCCGCTGCAGTGGCCGAGGAGTATATGTCCAACAAATACAAAGAGGTGCTTAAAGAGAGCAAACAGGATTTAATTAAAATCCTGAAAGATAATTATCGTCATTGTTTAATTGTTTTAAAACAGCTTTACACTGAGCAAGGTCGCCCCAAAAGCTTCAAGGACGCGTTCTTGCTGGATAATGATGGTGCTGATGACCTACCATTGACAGAACAGAAGAGACTTACCATTGAGGCTGAAATGGGACACACAAGTCTACATCGAAAAATCATTGCAAACGAAAACTTTGAAATCGATGGAGAACTCGAGAAACTTTTGTATGTGCCTGACATACTGGGATGGACACCATTACACTACGCAGTAATATATTCCCCAAAGAATGCGTCGAAACTATCGAAAGAATACCCGGATCTGGTGAACAAAATTGACCTAGCTGGCCGCACCCCTCTACACTACGCCGTAATGAAATACAAAACCAATAAAGAACAAGAAAATATAAATGAGACGATCCCAGGTCTCTTGAAAGTCAACCCAGAGCTATTGAAAGGGAAAGACGGCCTAGTTCCATTACACTGGGCTGTTAAAACCAGCAACTTCGAAGCCACTAAATTGCTACTAAACACACAACTACACGGAAATACCATAAATTCGAAAGACTGTTGGAACATGACCCCTTTACACTTTGCGGCTCTAGGTGGTCATCTGGAAATTATGGTGCATCTTCTTGATACGAGGCCACCTGGATATACCGCTCCGGCGCTCGATTCAAAAGATTTATTCGACCGAACAGTACTTCATGTTGCAGTAATTGGAATAGAGTCGAGCGAATATCTTAACGGAGCCGATGTTGTCAAAAAACTCATTCAAAAAGGTGCGAATATACAAATGAAAGACAGGGACGGGAACAAAGCTTTGCACTTAGCTGCAGAGATGGAGGCAAGGTTCAAGTCAGAAAGAGACGGCGCGGTCGGAAAATGCTCGGCCACTGCGGATAGGGCAGGCCGGACTGAAAATATTGCAGTTGAGAGCGAGAGAACAAACAGTCAAGACGGGGTCGGAAAGAAGGCTTTTGGACCAATTATGACTTCAAAAGATGATCAGCTAAGATTGTCGATTGAGTCACTGCTTGAGAGGGAGGATTTGACTGTTGATGGTGGGAGTCTACTTTTGTGGGCGGTCAAAAACAACTTTCAAACACCGTTTTGCGTGTTGATAGACTCGGATACGGCCATGAAAGGCGATATAAAATTTGATACCAAAACCGGACGGTCAATTCTTCATCTAGCAGCTCATGCCAAATCTGATAT
This sequence comes from Ciborinia camelliae, assembly GCA_025890175.1. NCBI lineage: Eukaryota > Fungi > Ascomycota > Leotiomycetes > Helotiales > Sclerotiniaceae > Ciborinia > Ciborinia camelliae. The sequence continues at coordinate 2,022,463 of JANPYM010000012.1, forward strand.
AATGGTTGATAAGATATTGAAGCGATGGGCGCCTAGAGATGCAGAGTCTCAGACCAACAAAAGCGATCGTCTTCCGCAGGCAGCATTACATATTGATCTACGCGACACTACTGGAGATACGGCACTTATGCTAGCCTCAAGGGAGGGCCACGAGGCAATAGTCGAAAGGCTGCTAAAAGCCAATCCTGACAAAAATATTAAAGACGAGTTTGGGAAGACAGCACTCATCTTGGCTGCATCTCAGGGCTTTGAAACAATAGTCCAAAGGTTATTGCATGCTGAGGCTGACCATGCTGAGGCTGACAAAGATATCAAAGACAATGCTGAGCGGATAGCTCTATCTTATGCTGTAGAGGGAGGCTACTTAAACATTGTTACTCAGCTGCTTGACCACCATGCAAATCCCGACGTAGTAGATGGCATCCCTGAGAAATCAATCCTGGCTCGTGCGGCAGAAATGGGCCACTCAGATATTGCAAAGTTACTCATGGATAGAGGTGCTACTTTGGAATTGAAGGGTAGGAACGACGATAAAACAATGTTTATTGCCGTCAAAAACGGTAACTATGATATCGTGAGGCTTTTCCTAAAAAATCGAGCAGATCCAAACGAATTTAACGCTGAAGGTCACAGTATACTTAGTTACGCGATAGTTCTTGGACACGCGAAGATTGTGGAACTTCTCATTGATCAAAAGGCCGAAATTGAGAAGCAGAGTGGTGATTACAAGCAAACGCCACTCTCGTGGGCCGCCAAAAAGGGGAGTTCTGAGATAATTGAATTGCTTCTTACCAGAGGAGCGGAGCTAGAAGCCAAGGATACAGATGGATGGACACCGCTCATCTGGGCTTTGAAATTTGAGAAACCTGGGGCTGTAAAACTTCTATTGGGAAGAGGAGCTGTCAAAAACCTCTTAGGAAATGGAAGAACGGGACAACTGGAATCCGCGATGATTTGGGCTTGCAAAGAAGGGGATGTGGAAATCGTAGATTTACTTTTGGACTTGGGAACAAACATTAACGCGCAAGATTCATCGAAGAAATTAACGCCCCTAATAGAAGCAAGTAGAAATGGCCATGAAGGGATTGTGCAGATTCTTCTGGATAACAAGGCAAATGTCAATGCCCAAAATCTGTCCAAATCAACAGCGCTACTTGAAGCAATCGGCCAAGGACCTGAAAACTTGAAAGAAATCGTCAAAAAACTTCTATCAGCAAACGCAGACATCAACCTAGCAAACAATATGGGGGAGACTCCATTGTTACTCGCGGTTCGAATCCCAAATGAGAACATGGCAAAATTACTTGTGAAAGCAAAGGCAGACGTGAATCTAGCAAATGACAAGAAGGAGACTCCACTGTTGTTAGCGGTTCGAAACCAAAATGAGGACATGGCAAAATTACTTGTGGAAGCAAAGGCAGACGTCAATCTAGCAAATGACAAGAAGGAGACTCCACTATTGTTAGCGGTTCAAAACCAAAATGAGGATATGGCAAAATTACTTGTGGAAGCAAAGGCAGACGTCAATCTAGCAAATTACATGAAGGAGACTCCACTGCTGTTAGCGGTTCGCAACAAAAGCGAGAACATAGTCAAATTGCTTTTGAAAGCAGATGCAAATGTCAATCTAACGAATGATGAGATGGAGACCCCGCTGGCTCTAGCCGTCCACCTCAAAGATGAAAAACTAGTCGATATCCTTACAAAGGCACGTGCCTATCCTGATACGGAAGACCGCGATAAAAAAAAACCATTGTTTTTTGCGGTTTATTACGAAGTGCCAAAAATTGTCGAATTACTTTTAGAGGCTGGTGCGAGTATCAACTTCGAGGAAAAAGATGAAATAACACCATTATTTCAAGCCGTCTATGCGGAAAACCTGGAAATTGTCCGTATATTATTGAAAAAAGGTGCCGACGTTGAAAAAGGTCCAATTTACGGCAGGACTCCTCTTCAAGAAGCTGTTCGGTGGAACACCAAAGAAATCCTGGAAATTCTGTTATCTTATGACGCCAAGATCCATAAAAAGGATGCACAAGGTAGAAATGCTTTGCATATTTCCGCTGAGTATGGTCGTATATCTATGCTTAAGATGCTAGTTCAGAAAGGTTGTAGAGAACAACCTTCGTTTGATGTATTTGGGGAATCTCTCCGCGACACACAAGGCCGCGATGTTTTCCATCATGCTCCAGCTAGCGAGTCAGTTGATATGATATCTTATCTACTGGAGTTGTCCCCCAAGAAAGATCATCATCGTCGAGGAGACAATGATGGCTGGACTCCCCTCCATTGGGCAGCACAGGCAGGTGACGTGAAAGTTGTTGAAGAGCTTATTGCAGCGGGTGCTAGTTCGGATGCTAAGATAAAAGAATGCATTAAACAATGGACGCCACGACAAATTGCAAGTTACAATGGCCATGGTGAAATTGTGGACTTACTCGAACAAATATCTATCCCCAATGAGGATCTGCCAGAAGCGGGAATGATAGACTGGGGAGTTGGATGCGATGGGTGCTATTGCTATGTAAGTAAACTTAAAAATTATATTTGGATCTTTCCTGATTTGGATCTTTACTAATTTGGATGTACAAGGTTCGCGGCATTCGATATCGCTGCAAATCTTGCGAAGACTTCGACTTTTGTGAGAAATGTAAGCACTCAAGTGATGAGACCCACCCAGGACATGAATTTCAGGAGTTTGGCCCAGAAAAGGATGATTCTTCAAGCGACGAAGACTCTACTCAGCAAGAGGATGTTACCCACAAGGAAGCCATTCAAGAGATTACCACCGATGATAACGCTACCACATACGAGGATTCCATTCAAAAGGATACCGCCCATGAGAATGTTACCCAAGAGAATACTACACACGAAGAAACCTCACCAGAAATCATCTCAAATAGTGATATCACTCACGAAGAATCTACGCATGGAGATACCACCGAAAACCCCGTTCAAGAGGACACTACGCCTGGTGATATTTCTGTAGATGCCGACGATTCTCCAAACAAAGATGTCGAGGGGCCGGTCACAGAAGGAGTGGTGGATTTCATTTCCGTCAATCGTTTAATTTCTACACCAGTCATTTAATTTCTCTACACAAAGTCAAGTAACAATATATTACATTCACTTCCCCAACACTACAGACTATCTCCATCATTCTTCCGTCATTCATCCTATTTTCTCTACAAGTAAAAAAACAATCAATTAGGACAGTATGACCAAATCAATCAATATATTCAATTTATTCCCCCTCTTATCTTGACACACGAATCATATCGCTCCCTGAAAACTACTAGGCTAGGCTAGTACTAGATATCAAGTTCTCCCCCACAACCCCTCCACATTTATAAACACAATCCCTAAAGAAAGACTCGAACTAGTAGACCAATATCCCCGAGGTCCTTTCCATCCAAGCCTAAACTCCAGAGCCCTCTCATCTAATCACATGACCTCTTTCCCCTCTCCTCGCGTCCACATCACATCACATCACATCACATGATAATCAAAAACGTAATATCATACAGAATCCGATATCTCTCATCTCCCCTATCTCCTTCATCTCCTTCACATCATATTTTTTCCATTCACATATACCCGAAAAAAAAAATGAAAAAGTGGTTTCGAGAAGAGGGAAAACACTCACGTGGTCGGTAACACGAGTTTCAACCCCTGGAAGAGCGTGGAAGGGATCCATAGAGCTTGAATCGTATATTTTCAGATCAAGTATGCTATTAATAGCGGTATAGAAGCTTTTGGAGGGGGAGGGGGATGGGGGATGCGGGCGTAAGAGACTCGGTGGAGCCTCCCGCGCTCTTTTATGCCTGAAATGAAGTGGAAGGATTTCGAAGTGTGTTATGTCATGGGATGTGATATGATATGATATAATTCCCCTAGAACAATTCGAATCTGAATTTTCTAGTCAGGTTATCATGTTATCATGTGAGTTGGAGATACGATATCCTATTATCACGATATCATATCACATTATCACAATATCACCTTCTATGAGGGGGGAGAGATGGAGAGAGAGAGAGAGAGCATGTAAGTAAAGGAGTAAAGGATTAAAGGTGTAATCATTATATCATTAAAAAGTACGGTAACTACAAGTTACCCTAGTACATATCCATCAAATAGCCTCACCCATCCCCCAAACCCTCTCTACGAATCCACGAATCCACCCACCAACCATTAATGAGCCCCGACCAACTTCAGCAACTCCGGGAAGTTCGGGGTACCGAAACCCGTCGCGGCATCCCAGCCCTCGGTAACCGGGAATCCGGATGTCTCACAGCCGACCGAGCTACCGCTCAAGATATCCGTGAAGCCCTTGTGTCCCACGGAATACAACCAGGGGTTGAGGAAACCGAGCGCCGGTTTGCCCTTGGCGATGAGAGCGTCGTTGACGAGAGAGATGATGCCCGACATCAAGGGGGTCGAAGCCGAAGTGCCCGAGATGACTCCGTAGGTTTGGTTCCAGACGTAGGCGAAGTAGGAACCTTGGGCCGAGATATCGGGATAGGCGCGACCGGCTGGAGGTGTGTTAGTATGGTTTATGAGATGATAGGAGGTATTATTCCGGGACGAGGAGAGAAAAGAGATACATACTTTGGTTGTAAAGTCCATCGTAGGTTCCATTGAGATTCTTAATATAAGCAGAAACGATCTTGTCTTGGTAAGAGGGTCTAGCAAAATAATTACTGAACCCAGCACCAGTAGACCATCCACCGTGGTAGGCGCCATTGATAGGATCAATACCCGTAGAACGGTAAGCAGCGACTTCTGGTTCAAAGAACTTGGTGGCGCCAACGGAAGTAACGTATGGACAACTGGTTGGGAATTCCGGATTGAACATTGTGGTGTTCTTTCCATCATTGGAGATACAAGTACCATTACCTCCTACTCCAGAATCTCCACTGGAGAAAAGGACGGAGATACCTCGAGCACCGAGTTGAGCGAGTTGTTCGCAAACGCGCTTGGCGTAGTATTCGGGGACGGTTTGTTCTTCGTCGCCGTAGGATGTGCTGATAACTTGGGGGATTGCTGAGTCGGGTTGTGCGAGGATGTAGTTCAACCAATCGGCATATGGTTCGTTGGTGTTGGTATCCGTACCAATTGAGGCATTGAAAGGTGGCTGTCCACCAGTTGAGTAGGCGGTAATTGGGGTGGGGTAACTGATTCCAGAAATGGCTGCGAGATCAAGGTTGGCCTCCTTACCGGTACTATCTGCCAGTTGCTCCGCGGTAAGGGTGGTATTTTGAACCGGTCCACCATTGATTGACACGTATTCGAATTCATATGCTATTGCTACAGCCTCTGGACGGTACTTCAGTAAGAACAATGCATCATCTGCTCGAATTGGAACTTCTCCGAGGAAATTGTTGAATCCAATCTTGTTCTTGCCAGCGGATCTTGGTTTGTAATCTCCAGTTCCATAGAGAGCTTGGAAACATTTAGGTGATACTGCAGCGACATCACATACTTCCGCGAGTGTGGCATTTGATGGTGGAGTATATCCAGATGGAGTGTGACCTGCACTAAGTTGACCTTCAATGATGTTGTTGTGTCTTGGCATGATTTTTGACTCTCGTGGGTTATAGCTAGATCTTGGTGCAGCACGCATGAATGAAGTTGTTGGTTGGATAGCATCAATATGCCTGTGAAGATGCATGGGAAGTGACCAATTTGGAGTACGAATAATTTGACCACCTGCCTCGTGCTCGTAGATGTGATATTCGGTATTGAGCAAACGCTCAGCATCCTTGACTGGTATGGCGAGATGAATCCAATCTTTGGCGCTACTGTAGGTGAGCCTTGAAGCATCAATTCCATTGTCATGAAGCCATTCGTGAGTGGAATCGAGAGTTTGAGATGATGGGCGAACCAATTCATTGACTTCAGCAGCGGTCAAATGGTTACCGTATTTTTTATGGGAAGGATCGGAGACTGTTGCAGATATATCAGTTTCAGTTTATCTTAATGCAATGGTTCGAGAGATGCTCACCTTGATACAATTGTCGCTCAAGTTCATCGAATTGACTCTGCTTCAATGCGATATTCAAATTAATGATACCATCAGAAGGAGCACGAGCTACTCTCTTCCATTGTCTAGGAACGTGATGTCTTTCCTTAACTGCGTAGTTAGTTCTCGAGCGAACAACTGCACCCGCAAGAGCTGTTTGAGCAGCCAAAGCTGTAGAAATGAGAACCGAAAACCCAACCATGATCACAGCTTCAAATAATGATGATGTGAATTGAGAATGAGTAGGATGATAGGAGGATGAATATCAAGAATATGAAAACTGGGGGAATTTGTAGTAGAAGTAAACTCTGGAGTCTCCATTAATAAGCTTTCCATCTCCTAGTACAGTCTGGTACCTCGAACGGTCGAATCCCCGCATGTTGACTTAGCTGCAGCTGTCAATGTAACTTTACCTCGAGTTCGTTACCTTGAGTGAATCCCAAATAGGAAGGTGAATATATGTTATACGACCTCACGATAAGACGTAAATTAATTATTCATTATTGTGTAATAATGAAAGTCGTGGAAATGTTAAGATGAAGCACCTGGGCAAGTCAAGGATGACCTCGGAAGGGATTGCAATAATAGGAGAAGATTACAGAAAATCTATTAGTTTCGATGGAAGGGGATGTCGATTCAAGATCTAAACTGGGACTGCTTATAAGCAAGGTCCTGAGCTAATACTACGCTAGTCTAGTCCCTATGTGACCTGATAAATCCACCCCTGTTACTATTACCTAGGGAGGTATAAATTTATAAAGCTTTTCCCAAATTTCCATGGTCTTGGGGAAAAGTGAATGAAATCTATGGATGCTGACTAGTAAGGGACCTCCCTCGTGAATGTGTTGTGATGGGATGAGATGGGATGGGGATCCTTATCCGAGCGGTCCGAGCTCGATGGCTGACTGGTTGACGGGCTGACGGAGGACGGAGCATTACCAAATAGGAAGGTGGGGTCAGGGATGTGAGTTGTCATCCATCATAAATTCATGATAAATCCATGATACCATCATCAATCCCGTTATTTGATAAGATTTTATACCTCCTCAATTGATAAAAGTAGGTCATATGATTGGTCAATCGTTAGAAATCCCCTGAGTCTGGTCACTTGTGTTGCTTGGGACCTTAAAACATCCATCGAAGATTCGAAGGATCCCAACCCAAGCCACTTTTCGTACCTGGCAACTTGGCAAGCCAGTCTAGTCAGGTCGATGCAACTCTGGATTTCCCATGAAGATGGGTTGAACTTGTGGGTGGTACTTCCATGTGGCGAAGAAGGGTGATTGGATAACTTTTAAGTTATAAGAGGGTCGAATTCGGAAGGAGTTCCGGTGGACAATGTAAATGTAGGTAATATATACATAGTGCATACCTGAATACCTAATAATATGTGATATGGCGTGATGATATCTTGTAAGATTCGTAAAATTACCTACCAAGAACTTGTTGTCGGTGTCTCCAGTCGAGCTGTCGAAGATACTGTATCCACCAAGGCATTCCAATTTTCCAATGGTATCTATCACCAGTCCGGTTCTTGATTAAACCATATCTATATTACCGTTCCCGAGGGCCAAATCCCAGGTCGTTCTGGAATGTGATAATCGATGACCCTGACCCACTCGATATTTCAACCAAGATAGCTGGAGAACTTAGAAGTGATCCTTCGGAAGGTCGCATCTCTTTGCAGACCTTCAATACTATACGCAGTAAGCAGAGCAGATTCTTGCATGATGTATCTCCCAGCCTCTATAAAATGAGCGAGCGGATCCAACTGTTAATCTTCGGCGATCAATAAAGTATACTGCTCTAGGAACTCTACCTGATAACCCTATTCATGAAATGAGATATGTGAGTATGAATGCTTTATCGATACCAAAATTATTGAACATGGTGAGAAGTGGAGTTCTTAGGAGATGGATGGATAAGAGATAGTCCAGATGATACTAGCCACCGGGAATCGGCAGAACCTTATTCTGCCCGAAAACCTCACGTGAGCGGTGAAAGAATCACAGATTTTATTTTGTTGCACGTCTGAAAATTCTTTCATTTTTATTAAGATGAATCTTCCCAATTGGGACCAAAACTTTGGAAAGTTACATCGACTGGGAATAAGGGACACTTCTAGATCCTTATTTCCGGAGTCTTCAATTTTTTTTTTTTTTTTTTTTAAAGAACTTTACCTCACCGCCTTTGCAGATTGGGTGTGGCGGGTGGCAGAACAAATTTGAACGATCGCAATGGCAGGAAAAGGGGCGGTAAGGTTGACTTTTGGGCAATTTCCTAGGTAGGTAGGTACCTATGCTTCGATGTTGGAAAGTTTGAACTTTTCGTGATTGCAAAAACAATCCCTTGATCGTATAAGAAGTATCCCCTTGGACTTTGTGATACAGTGCGACTGCATATCATTTGAAGCTCACTCACAGACACTTCTGACCAACAGTCTTCAAAAGATTCATGGTATTTCGCATCTTTAACGAACGTTCGCAATGTTTCTCAAGAACACTCAGCACCCGGTAGTGGGTCCAAGAGTGGACAGAACTGTCTCTCGCTCATGGAAGTCTCCAGTTGACGAGTCAAAGCACCTGATTGGTAGTCTTTCAATCATCTGAATGCTCTTAAGCCGTTCGACCATCTCTTCAAGTGTGCCTCGAGAGGAATGTGCAGAGAATAGTGAAGAGGGATTCCTATGTGATAGTGAGAACCAGGAAGATGGTACCGGTGATGAATCTGTATTAAATGAAAGCAAGGAACGGAATCGTCGATACAATGATCATTTTTGCTTAAGTTTTGGGGTTAAACCTGGGAGGTGGATGAGAAAGAGGAGGTTAAGAAAGCTTTTGAGGGGTATGATGAATTAGATGCAGATGCAGATGTGGAAGAAAAACAAGAATATGAGGAGAATAGTGTTATTCATGAGTCGATAGAATATGCGATAGCAATGTCTAGTGACAATGAAGGCGCACTTGGATACGAATTTTTTCTGAAAACGTGCCGCGTGTCTAATGACTCGGGTGCTTATGAATAGACTGAAGAGGCAATGGATACTCGAGTAAGGAGGAGGCGGAGGTCTATGATTCTCCTGCTGGGGAAATGGCAGAGAGTTCGGTTGACGAGGATGCTATGGAGGAATCAAATAGTATTGCTGATATCGAATCGGCAGAGTAACTTGGTTTCAAGATGTATGGGATTGGGATTGTGGATGATTCGAGTGATCATGGAGATATTGATGGTTTGGGACGGATATTCATTGGATTTGATAACAATTGAATTTCCATCAGGGAATTCTTGCAATATGGTATTTGAGTAGTTGGTCGAGGGAATTGGGTGATTGGAGAGTGAAGGTTGGTTCCGAAATGCCAGGATGCACAGAATTACCCGAGGGATAGATTGATTAAGTCAACTGAATCCAGTTGAAATCCTCCAGGGAATTTAGGCTGAGAAATTTCCAATCATAAAGTGAATCAAATCCAAATTGCAAAAGTTTGGAATTTTCATCGAGTGATGTTTTAATTCAGCAAAAATGCTTAATAACTAAATGGCCAAGTGCAAACTAAGTACCTAGGACCTAATAAGTTGGAAGGGAAAATAAATACTAATAAGCAGAGTGATCAAACTCATCTACCGAACAATTACCAACGGTAGTTGTCGCAATTATGATAGCACTCGACACAGTCTTCTGCACCCACATTGCTATTGTCATTACCACGATTCTCTCCCTCTCCAGTATTATTCTGGCAACCGGCTTCATGCGCATATCCATCTCCATTATTAATAGGCACACCTCCATGATTTCCACCCGAACCCCTAACCTCTTCGCCACCCGGAACAATAGTCATTAGTTCATAGGTTTCACGGGCACGAGGATCATGGTCAAGAACAACAAGATCATCCAGCATACCCGAAAATTCCTCTCCCTCATCCGCATCATTCATAATACCAGAAGATGAGCCAACACTCTCCTCACCATCGTTCTTCTTTCGTCCCGATTCTTCGCCGCCATCCTGTCCTTGATCTTCTTGTGCCGTCTCCCATCTATCGACGCTTTCCTCGCGGCCAGCTATCTCATCCTCTCTCATCCCATCAATCATCTCCCAAGCTCGCGTGATTGGCTCATTCTCATATGTGCTCAGTCCCTGCGCCTCCATAAATTCTTTCATGTTTTTGAATCCCGCATTCGTGAGTATTCGAGAGATGGATAGCGATTGGTGGATATTGTTCGGGTGGTATGGGGTTGGATTTGATGGTCGGAAAAGACTGCCGATTGGCGATGACATTTTGAAGTAGAGCGTGGTGTTTGAGGAGATGTTTGGATTAGTGGTATGATTTGAGTTGGGTATGTATTGTTCAGATTCGGGAATCTGGAGAATAGTATCAGTACGTAGGAGAAACTTGTAATTATGATTGTGTTATGTGTTATAAAGAGTTGGTGGAGGGTAAAGTGGTTGAGAGGTGGTGGTTGTGTACAATAGATGTTGGTGTGTGGGTATTTGTGATCATGCTAGTGCATGTTTGGATAAATTAGACGGGAAAAAAAGAGAACTAGCTAAGAGAGAGAAGCCCTTGTATAAAAGAGTAGGCCAATACGGGAGAGATGTATATAGGTATGTATACCACATGACTGAATGCCTTAGAGACATGCCACTATCACTACAGCAACATTAGTGATGAAACAGACAGTTATGGACAGCAGCTAGGGTGTTGCATGGGTACTGATGCCGTACTATGAGTGAGGGACAGAAACTGTGTTGAAAAAAAACACAAGGCATACTTGAGTAGAAAGTGACTTTGTCGAATCTGCGGAGACATATATCAGTATAATAAATAGCTTTCGGACAAAACACGCTCAAAACATAGGTATTAGGTTCTATTGCATCTTTGGAAACGGACCTATACTCTCTAGTCTTCTACCAAACGGCTACTTACTACTCGGTAGGTAGCTTTTAAGAGATTCCAGTAGCGAGTAAAGATCAGATAACAATCTGTCAAATTGTTGCAGATACGCAACAAAAGTTTCTTGACCAATTAGATTAAAAGAAAATGGAAAGTGAATTCAGCCTCTGGTCAAGTTGAATTCAATACTGCAGACTGTCATACGGTCGCAGTAACAAGGGTTGTTTTATCAAGTCACCTAAAGCACTGGTCTGCCGCAGAATTAGCTTAGGATCTTACCTATAAGTAGTCAAAATTTTGATCTTCAATCCAAATCCCTCTTTCACGAAACACAAGGATCCATCAACTTTCAACTTCAACGCGACCAAACTTTTACACAGTTCTGAAGGGCCGGTTTAGTCTTTTTCTCCAAAGCTTTCGTCTCGGCTTCTGTTCTCTTGTCTCTTAAATCCAAACACGATAAAATCTGAGCCGGGGGATCGCAACCATCATCATGCAACAAATCGACATGGCATCAACCATGGAGGAACATCCAAGCCAGAGTCTCCCTGTGAGGTTCGCCGATTTAAAAATGAATCACACGGAAACTTTCACGGAATTTCTTGATAAATTCAAGACCCTCGCCATTCGAGAGAAAATTCCGCAAATCTCTTGGGCTAACCAGCTTAGCCAAAAAGTCATTCCCGATCTATTCGCCGGCGTATTGCCTTGGGATCATCTGTATTTCGGCTTTGACCAGTATTGCAATAAATTGCAGATGCGTTATATTGAGATACTCCGTCGCAAGTTGATTGCCAAGAACGAAGCTCCTCCCCAAACACCCATAACGAAAGTTGATAAGTCGGACTTGGCTATCATCAGAGACGAAGGTTTCGACAATATGAAACACTTCATGGACTCTTATGGTCTCAAACCCGGTAACTACGAAGAATTTGAGGCGGCGAAACAAATCATCAATAACATGCGACATTACAACCAATTTCACCGAAAACAAACCCCCAGCGTTTCTAGTTCTCTCTCGGATTACAAATCGACTGATCCGAGTGGTATTGTCAATGGGGATGTCGGCTCTGCCCGCGAGATCAAGAGAGATACGAATGAAGCACCAAGTTCAGACACAAATCAGCCATTCCTGGTCGCAAAGTACGGTCATCCGTTTGGCTATAATCCTTATTACAATAGCTTCATGAGTTCGTTCCAGTATAGTAGTTGAACCGCGTATCAATTGCGGGAACGCTCCACGCAGGCTCCGTCACCGAACTCAGTCTAGGAGATGGCAAATTTGAGGGGCGGTTTTTGGTCGGATAGATAGTTAAGCAGCTTTGGTGGCACGGTATAAGAATTTGTGAGAATGGAAAGGTACAATGGGAATAGGAATGGTGGATATGATGCAAACTTGATCGACGATTAACGGATTTCCTAATCTGGCGTTTTGGCCGATGTGTGCTGGTTGTGCCTTGAGGACTTGACAGAGCCTCAAGAGATATTGATCGAGGAAAGGTGCTGGTATTACTTGAGCTCAGATGTAGATCTAGATCTAGGAGCCAAATATAAATAAACAACTCAATTAATCAAACAAATATCGTTCAGTAATATATTCATACATATTCCATGTGAAAATTCGTACATTGATCTCATCTACAACCAAAATCCATTCCTCAATTAGTCATGATAGCTCGCTAGTCAACTCCAACTCCCAGATAGCATTTGCTGTCATTATCCACCGTCTGAAATTGATGAAGGCCTAGAAACGTGTTTCTTGATGCTTCTGCATCATTTGGAATAGGTAATACTTTGCTGGAAATCAACCGGTAGCTTTCCCCACACTGCAAAAAGTACCTCCTGCTAATTCAGCCAACGACTCGAACGGCTTTGAAATCATCGAGCTATTGAGTTTGTCCAGATTTCCCTATAGGCATAGACCAAGTTGGAACCCCTATCTGGTAAGCTTTAAACATTGGGTTTAAACTGGTTGAGGGTGTTTTTAATGACTTTGGGGTGTTTGAACCACGTAATTTGGATTAAAGAGGTGTGTGGGTAGTCAGTGGGTACTAGCCTATTGGTATGAGTCGTAGATCTTTTGATTGTGACAGCAATACGTTTGGCCTGACTGGGAAGGAATTTGAGAGTAAGAATCATGGCTGAAATGAAACTGCTATATTTTGCCAGATGTTGAAGGCATATAAAACACCATAAGTCATGAGTAATTGAGGGCAGAAACGACCGAGACCCGAGCAATTGCGCAGTTTGTGTACAAGAACAAATGAGAGGTTAGAACAATGCAGATAAGTCAATCAAGCATAAATAGAAACTTAAATTAATTGGGAATTATAAATAAATTAGGGTGCAAAGATTATTTTTCGCAATAGAAGTTGAAGTCAAAGTTCCAACCAAGGTGGTTTACAAATGAAGAAGTGACAACCGTATCACATTGCATTTGATGCAAGTGCCATGGCTATTTCGATGAAGATATCTTTGGAAGTCAAATTAAGAGATGTGTACCTTCTTTATTCTGTATACTTAACTTGAGCGTCCTAAATCTATGATCCTCATTGAAAAATCTCCTCTGGTTCAAACCCTACCTTCACCTTTACAACATCTTTACCTCAAACATTACTAGACTTCCAATCCAATATGTCACTACCAACAAACTTCGATACGTACACCCGTCTTCTGATGGAAAACACAAACGTGTGGTCGATCTCATTCAACCAATTCCTCAAAACGTTTAATAAAATGACCAAAGATGCGGAGATTTCAGCAAAAGAATGGCGTGAAAATATCTCTGCCCATCTTTCTTCGCAGACGCTGATTAACCTTGCACCCATCGATCTCCCACCAAAACGGTTGGAGAGATTTGTTACACATTGTCAGAATCTGGTGCACAAGCCAAAGTACGGGGATAAAAAGTCGACGATAAAAGTGGTACAGGAGGGATCAATAGAAAGGACCAATATCTCGGAATACCGTGGAGGTCCAATGATCTGGGAAAAGTGTGCTGGGGGCCCTTTCAAGACTAGTCCTGGTGAAAAACCAAAATTTCATAAGGACAGGCTATTGACGAAGCCACGTGTATTTATGAATTCAAGACCAGGCGTTGCTGTATCTTCATGGAATAAGAGAGGTATTATACTATTTGGCGGTAGCAAAAGCATGGAGGTTGGCGATGAGGTTATATGTGATGCCGAGGGTAAAACTGTTCGTGTGTCGGGCTTCGAAGGAGACGGCAGACCATTCTTCGAGATTGATCCGGTGCTCGTGACACATGATCTTAACAAGAAGGAGGTTTGGAAGATGGGATATGATGCCAATGGAAAGTGCATCGACGCCCTTTTTGATGAATGTGGGGAGCTTGAAGGCATTTATGAGGGAGGTTATGTTTGGAGCAAATCGACCAAGACCTACGATGGTTACATTCGAATTGACCAACTTGTGGACAATGATAAGGGTCTACTGGTCGATGATGTCGCGTAGTTCATTGACTGTTGGTGCCGCTGAGGAGGAAAGATCAAAGTGCATAATTCAAGGCAAGGGTCGAGGAAAAGTATAGGATGCGAAGAGAGTTGGTTGCTTTTATGCTATTCTGTTTCATCATTAATCCAAGATAGACATTCGCTTGAATCAATATTGTACAGAGAGGAAATACATGGCTTATTAACCCGCCAGGCACAAAACCCGCCCCGCGGGTACCCGTTACGCAGCCTATCGATAGGTATTTGTATATCGACCCAAGAGATCATTTGATTGTTAGATGTAAGTTAAGATGGATTTTCAGAAATTTCATAAGGATATAAGCCTAAGAGATCCCTTAATTATCGAATCTTGCTTGGAACATTGAAGAGTTTCACAAGACATCTAAGCCTAAGAGACCATCTCCGTACAACTTCGTGATATCGACTTCTGTGATTGGTCAATAAAGCGAAAGTGGGGTGACCTCCTTTCTGTTCTTTTGCCTCCTGTTGTTATCCCTACACTTAAATTTCGTCTAATTTACACCCATCCCTCAGAAAACGAAAAATATAAAACGATGAATCAACACTACTTTCTTGCGCATGAATGGGGGTGTGACCATATTCTGTTTTATGACTTTCAGGTACCTGCGCGGGATGAACCAGAGCCATCGCATTAATCCCGGTGCCATCATCGAGTTATCCTAATCATCCAGGCTCAAATAGAAGATGGAAATGTCCAAGTGAAAACTGCTGCGGCCAAAGTTGAAGCCTCTATGGTTATTCTATCTGGCGACTGCGGAGATTTTCATCAGGATGGAGAAAGGTGAGAAGAAGGGATTCAAGGTTGCTTCGGATATGCTTGGGAGAGAATACAAGTGAGCTAATATTGATGCATTCTGGGTTAGGGAAACCGATTTTTCTCGAGATGAGAACCTGGAATTTGCAGGATTGTCGATGGAGATGATTCGGGAGTTTTTGCGCGCTTTTCTCGTGAGCATTGGGATTAGCAAGAGATGACAGGATGGATGTGAGCGCATGGATAGGAACAATCGACTATTAACACCTATAATATTTATTTGAGCCATGATACTGGTGAAACTTCAAGTTGATAAGAAATTGTTATGAATTGGCCAGAGGAAAATTGTCGATCGAGAAAGGCAGGTGAATGGATTGAATTGGCACCATGAATATAGGGGAGAATCCAGATATTGAATAAAACGAAATCAAATAACAGCCCGATTCAAATTGAATGGTGAGAGTGATTTGACTTGGAAGATGATTGAAGTTAGATTATGTTTCATTACACAGGTAACCTGCGAGTGTACAAGAAACCTCTCTCGTAGGAGAAGAGACCAGACACTTTGAGATGAGACGATTCTTTATGCGAGAAAAATACATATACACAATTCATCTTCCGTTTGTCGCCCAAATGCAACCAATATCTCAAATCTGAAACCCCCTTTTCACACTTTTTTTCCCGCCAAACCTGAGAATATTCGACTCTACTTATCGCACAAAACTGGTACGCAATTAATCCCAAAATACACCTCAACCATCGAAATTTCGGAATGGCTTTCGAAATAGGAACAAACCCGGCATTTAGTGGGAGATGCAACTTCATCAGCGCCCACCACCCAAACCGAGAAGTTTGACTATGCAAGCGTTCGCAAGGGCATGGAAGATCTCATAAAATCTTGTGGGTTAAAACTCCAAGATGAAGAGGATTATCAGCTAGTCAAGAAAATTATCAACGATATGCGAAAACATGACAAGAAGGATCTTAACTACTGCCAAGAATACCGACGTAGTTGACAGTTTAGCTCCGAGCGATGAAAAAAACCAACCATAGAGGCCATTAAATTGTCGACCCAAGCCAAATTTCCCTAATCGCACCACCTTCAAGCCATTCCATCTTATTGAGGACGCAAGAAGAATATTTCCGCTAGTTCTTGAAATCTTGGGATTGATTTTCGAATCACCATCCCGTCAATATAAAAAGAGTGACAACTTAAGAGTGACCATCACGATTGAATTATGGAAATTGCCTACGGGAAATTAATTTGCCGGCGAACAAACAAGAAGAGAATTTATCAATTTGCTTGTAGCAGATACTCATGATGGTTTCAGCGAATAAGATAAAAAGACGATCCAAAAAATATGCATGTGGGTATCCGCAGACTGCAGTAACCGCAGTAGCTTAGAGAAATGAGAACAAAAGGCGTTCTCAAACAAAACAAACGAAAATACCAACGAACGCACCTTCCATTTTCACATAATAGATACACAACTCGACACTTCCTACTTAAGTGGGTAATCACTCGCAAGAAATTTCAAAATGGCCCCTAAAGATTTGCACTCCACAGGTTTGCCGCAGACAGAGCAGACCAACAACTCGGGCTATACTCTTATCCATAAGCGTGGCTTTCGCATTATGGAAAAATTCATGGAGACTCATGGACTTAGGCCTTGGAACAACGAGAATATCGAAAAAGCCCACCAAATTATCGATAATATACGATCACGCGATACTCAAACATCTGCCGGAGGCTTTTCTCTAAACCATGACGAGATCTCAGACTATGCTATGATGCGCGAACAAGGCTTCAGTGGAATGAAGGAATTTATGGAGTCTCATGGCCTTAAGCTTGGAAATGATGAGGATGTCCAAACAGCACACCAGATTATCGACAAGATGCGAGAGTTCGACGAGGAACATAGCAATCTTCCATCCTTCGCTGAACAATCTGACAACGCACACGGACAAATTATCGAGTACGAGACGATGCGCGTGTCTGAAAAGCATCGACAGACAATCACTTATGAAGATTTTGATGGCGATAACGAGAGAACTGTTATGGGTGGTACAAGTCTGGCTGCGCGACAGGAGGAGGTTTCGCTTGATGTTGGAGACCACATCCCAGATGGATTGGAAGGAGACGGTATCGGCGGTAGTGATTGGTATCCCCAGGATATCGAAGAAGGTCTCAATGTCCCAGATCTCCAGGATGAAAGTGGTTACAATGGTGAAGACTTTTATGATGAATACGAAGGATATGATGAAGTTGAGGATGATGGGTATGATTATGATGATGATTATTACTACGACTGAGGGACGTGAAAGCTCGGATGTATTTACCTGTGGTGTTGGGCTATGAAGGCTCAACAATAGGCATGGGAAACATGGGTACTTAATTAATCCTCAGCATAACATCATTTAGTGAATTAAACTTGTCTGTTGGCCAT
Source organism: Ciborinia camelliae (assembly GCA_025890175.1). Taxonomy (NCBI): domain Eukaryota; kingdom Fungi; phylum Ascomycota; class Leotiomycetes; order Helotiales; family Sclerotiniaceae; genus Ciborinia; species Ciborinia camelliae. Next base: position 2,040,070 of record JANPYM010000012.1, read on the forward strand.
CTCAACACACTCATCATTATTTAATGATACAAGTAGGGATATTGAATTCTTCAAATGAATGATTAATACCGTACATGCGGGGAGTGGCTACCCAGCTTGCACCTTCCCATCTACGTTTACCGACCTACTTTCTTAAAACGTTTTCCCTTCCCAACCTTTTATTCATCTCCAAACCAAGAACTCGATCCGAATCTGTCTTGATTCTTTGCAGTATTTACCTTACATACCCCGAATACAACCAATTTCGTAAAGATGAGCTCTTCAAACAGTACACCTACGGGTAGACTTTCCGATTCCGCTTGGCTCAAGAATGGTGGTTGGAAGTCGATGGATCACTTTATGCTTAGCTATAACCTGAGAATCTACGACGAGAAAGACTACGAAGAAGGCAAGAGAATCATCGCGGCATTTAGAGCACACGAAGATGAGGAAAAAGAAGCCAATACAAACCAATCCACCGGTATTCAAAACACCTCCCAAAAGACGCAAACAAGCGGGGCGACCGGTCGTGATGGCGGAGATCATACGGGAAGTGGTTCTGCTAAAGGTGGAAATAATACTTCGGTGGGTAGCAGTGATACTCAGAATAAGACAAACTACAATAATGGAGGTGTTGAGTTCATGGGCACTTTGCAGGTATTGTGCCTTACACTAAAGAGGCGGTTATTATTATCTGACTCTTGGAACAGGCATACCAATCTTATGGCAATGGTGGATCGGCGAAAGAATGAAGATGGAATTACATGATCGTGGTATGGATATGATAGTCTAAAGCGGGATTAGGCAGCGGGCCAAAATTTTCAGAGTGTGATGTGAGCTAAGAGCTTGGTGCTGACACCAACAGGGTCACGAGTGGTAGATTTTTGATGGTACAAATAATGAAGGAATTATAAAAGTTAATATGAATACTGTATTCTTTCCTCTTTTGGCAGAACTGATCGTGACTACCCAACCCACCCGAAATCCTTACAATAGATCCGCCTCCTAGATCTCTTTCATTTTTCTTCACAACAGTTCATTCTTTTACCAATATTTTCATTACAATTTTAACCTGTCATTTTATCATATCCTTAAACATCAAAAACACTCGTTCAACATGTCGCTCACCGATGCTGTACAGGAAGCTCTCTCGCACGCTCAAAACATGGTTGTCGGGCCCAGCATATACCTAATAGACCGGGATTTTATCTGGCTGGTAACTAATGGCTGGCCGAATTTACAAACCTTTGTAGCAGAGAACGGCTTTGACATCTACGATTCTGAGCAGATTGACGAAGCGGTCAAAATAATCCAACGCCTTCGATGGTCCGGTACGAGGCTGGCACGAGTAGGAAGTGTTCTACACGATCCGCTGACAAATTCGCATGTTCCTGTGCAGCTGCTGCCTGAAAGTCAAACTATCGGGCCTTCGCTTGATATCACTGGTTTTGCGTCGGGCGAAAGTCTATTTATAAAGCCTTTGTCCCATGCTCCTGCTGGCCCATCGATTATCACTCACTATAACGAGACCTTGCTCAATGGCCCTATGGAGCCGTCGATTGGAAGTCGATATTTCGAGCCTTTGCTCAGTAATCAAGATAGGAAGGGAAAATCGATCCTAAAAGCACCTGGAAACCCTTCACCTGTTCGAGATAGGAAGGGAAAACCGATCCTAAAAGCACCTGGAAACCCTTCAACTGTTCGAGATAGGAAGGGAAAACCGATCCTAAAAGCACCTGGAAACCCTTCAACTGTTCGAGATATGAAGGGAAAGCCGATCCTAAGAGCACCTGAAAGCCAGTTGCTGTCTTCCAGCCCTTCAATTGTTCAAGATTGGAAGGGAAAGCCGATCCTAAGAGCACCTGGAAGCCAGTTGCTGTCTTCCAGCCCTTCAATTGTCCAAGATTGGAAGGGAAAGCCGATCCTAAGAGCACCTGGAAGCCAGTTGCTATCTTCCAGCCCTTCAATTGTTCAAGATTGGAAGGGAAAGCCGATCCTAAGAGCACCTGGAAGCCAGTTGCTATCTTCCAGCCCTTCAATTGTTCAAGATTGGAAGGGAAAGCCGATCCTAAGAGCACCTGGAAGCCAGTTGCTGTCTTCCAGCCCTTCAATTGTCCAAGATTGGAAGGGAAAGCCGATCCTAAGAGCACCTGGAAACCCTTCAACTGTCCGAGATATGAAGGAAAAATCAGTACGATTCGACCTTGATGATGGGAATGAACAACCACATGTTGTACAAGAATCAGAAGGTGAAGAACCTGAAAGCGAAGACGGAGGTGTCTCGACTATTCCACTTCCCGATTTTGAAAGCTTCAAATTGAAAACTGAGAAAATCGAGGAGGGTAAATTTTATACATTAATTCCATCCGGAACATCCGAAACATCAAATCTACTACAAAGTTCTCCGTATTCTCCAACCACCGAACTTCAACGATCATCCCAGAGTTGTCCAAATGGAAAAGATGCACAAATGAGTCGCAGTCGAGCATCAGAACAGCAGGAACCATTCCAAGACGATTCATTGCAACAAAAGCCTGAGAAATCTCAAAGAATTGCTTTGAAGAATTATATAGAATCAAGGAGTTCGAGTCGTAAAAGAGAATTGGATGGTGGAAAATCTGCGAATTCTTCTGTGGAAAATGCTCCCGAGATTTGTTCCGAGAGTATGTAGATTGAGACATTCTTTGAAGGGATGAAAGAAAGAGCTTAGTCTTTTTATCATTGATATCAAGGATGAGATTTCAAGTTGAAGTATATTTTGACTGAGTTGACAATAAGCGCTATGGATATAGCAGTGGGAAGTTGGAAAGGTCTTTCGTGCATAAGTTACACTGGTGCACCGCAGCGAAAGCGAATACTTGTTAATAAGCAGAGGAAAATTAGAAAAATGAATCCCAGCGCATAAATGCGAGTATTATTACGAAAAGAGAAATAATTGAGTTTTTCAAAATCGTGAAATTTTCCGTGTATTGAATACGTTTCGAGAAATCCGAAAAACTGGTCTTCATAGTGGTATATAATTCCATCCGGTCGAGTAAGGATGCATGATTTCAAGGAAGATGAAAGTGTGCACGATCTATCTGCCCTACGCCCCAATGTGCGTGAACATTCCTTCATGCACAAGGCTAAATTGAAAAGACATTTACGCTCCCCATACTCTTTCCATTGCGAGTGTTCCATTTCAGAGGATTACCCAATTTCACTACATCCTCAAAATTTATCTACCGCATACCACTACCGGACTTAATGTCATGATTTTTGAATCCGGGCTTCTGTGAGTAGTTGAAACGAAGATATTGTCAAAATTCAAAGGCTTCTGGCGAAGTAACCAGCCCCTTCTGTATTCTTCTTAATAAAGGGAGTGATCTCAAACCCCACTAACTTTCGCCTGAATAAGCTTCTTTCCTTTCCATTTGTCATACATTCAGACCCATCTACCTTCTATCGAAGACTTCCAATGTGGATAATGGTGAAATACCGGATGGTAAATTAGCCATCAGTCTATTCCTTGAAGGTTATCTGAAAACAAAATCAGGTCACACAAAATGAAGTCACGCAACAGTCTCCTACCCACAACTTTCAACTAATACGCCACAGCATATTCCATGTGTAAGATTCGCATATTCTTATTTGTCTGGAATGGTACATCTAGCAGTAGATACCATATGTTGCCACATCGTCTGTCTATATTGTTAACAAAAATCCCGAAATTCTTGAGAAACTGCGTACAGAAGATGACTTAGTTTTAGGAAACGATCTTGGGAATCAGAATCAATACTACATAAACTATTTCTGGTCTAGAACTATACCGTGGCAATTCTGGCATTCAACTTCTACTATTTCCATAATATCAAGATTCAAGGAACACAGATTTTATAGGATAACTAATTGGGTAGATGGTTGACTCTACGGCGATATATTACCATCTAGCATTTTTTTCTTTTTCCGAAATGCCTTCGTCTGTAAAGACCACGACCAGTATCCCCTTTGACTTCCCGCGAGAACCATTCTCATGGAACCCCTCTCGCTTAGAATTTTATCTCCCACACTGTACCAATAAGCGCATCGTTAACCGACCACTTAAACCATCGGAACCCCCTCGGAGTTCGCACACCACCACATCCACAGCCCGAACAACATGACATAACCCGTCATTCTCAACCTATACCTCAAATCTCCTAATCGCATACACCACATAGTCATCAAATCAAACACCAGTAGTAGGAAGCACCTCCCCAACACAAGAATTTCCGCTGCAATGAATCTTTTTTTGGAGCCCAACAAATAGCCGCCAATGGCACGAATGAGTTCACGTAACGCCCATCCAAAAGTGGCAACAACTATAATGGTAATCACTTCCTGGAGATCGTCTCTGGTGAAAGTCAAAATTATAGATCGGGGGGTCAGAAAGAAGTTCAACCGCGGTTTACTGTGATTCCTGTCGGGCGGTTGACGGTTTCTGATCGCGCGTGCGTCCTGAGCTCGTTCTATGGCGAGTTCGTGAGCATATTGTGATATGGCTAGACCCAGATATCCTTGCCGGATCATACGGAGTCTATTCTCCCTGTCTTGTAGATATCCTTGCTGAGCTCTACGGATTATATTCAATCTGTGTTGCAGTTGGTGCAAGCTAGGCATTTTGATGAATCCTTTTTGTTTTTCGAGAGTATGTATGTTGTTTCTTCAGAAGACGTGTCTTTGGAAGGAATCTTTGTTCAATAAAACCTTAAATGCCTGTATTGACTATGTACGGCAGGAACGATCTTAGAGGTTCTTATCGAGAGCATGTCAACCGGAGTTGGTATGGTTTCCGAGAGAACGTGATAGAAGTACCACTTGGAGATGAATAATGGTATGGTCTACGGGTACAATTTACCGTAGTATCAATGTTGAAAAACAGACCACTTCGTTGTTTCAATCGCCGCTTCGTGTGCCGAAATTTCTCCACAATGCTAAGTCATTCCGATATCAAAACATAGAGTTTTATCCCCCCAAAGAACTCGGTGATTGACGCGAATATAATGAAATGGAAGGGAGGGAGCTTCTTTAAAATAGATAAGTTGATATTGTGGCTGGTGGGCGGTTCATGAAAGTAAGGAAAGAGACTGAATCACTGAAATGAGATATAAGTATGGGAAGTAGACAAACAAATGACCAGAGCATCTATTTCATAGTACCTAAGCCCCCTCTACAATTATCATCCCTCTCACGCTATAAATCTCATCAAACCTTTCATAATCATCCTTCACATCAAATTCCCTAATCATCAACCCTCAAATAACTGCCAATTCATTCATCACCATCTCAATGACATCATGATCTCACCAAAATAACTTCCCCCTTTGCCTACATCAGACAAATTATTACCTAAAATGATTTTGAATGCCGAATCCAAGTACTTATGAAAAAAGAAATTCTTTGCATCCTAGATCCTTAATCAGCAACCTTGAATATTCTAACAGAAAAATTGCAAAGTAAAGTGAATAATGATAATAGAAAGGAATTATAAGGGCCTCAAAATGAAATAGGGTTTTTTACTTCACTATTATAATCTACATCAATTAACACCACACTGTTTCTAATATTGTTACTTGACCATTTGTGGCCTATCATAATGCCATGAATAATGGCAGTTGATAGCATTAAGTGAATCCAACTTCTCACTTGCTCAAACAGTCCTTCTTAATATAGAAGCGCTTCTCCATGTCGGATAACTAGGCTTCTTCCACATCAACCTCAGATATTCACAAGATCACCAGCAATCATCTCACAATCTACTTACGATCCATGAAAGTCCTCACAGCCTTTATTATTCCCCGACAAACTTTCCAATAACAAATGAAGAAATTCAGACACCCAGAGACACCACAACAACATAGACGAAATTTTCTGCGACAATGAATTATACTCCCATTTACCAACTTCCAAGACTCGAATGGCTTAACAAGAGAGGCTGGGAAACGTTTCAAGACTTCATGGTGACTTATGGTTATAATCCTCTGAGCGTAGAGGACTATATGAAAGCACATGAATTATTGTGCGATTACAGAGCCAGCGACCCGTTCGCAAATAAAGAAGAAGGAGACGAGGCAGATGAGGAAGAGCTAGAGGAGCTTGAGGAGGGTAATGATGAATTGTACGAGGAAGAGGAAGAAGAAGAAGATGAGGAAGGGGACAAGGAAAGTGGAATGGCGGAGAGTGAGGAAAAGGAACTAAGCGAGTTTGGAGAGGTTGGCGATGGTATGAATGATGACGATAATGAGCAAGATGAAATGATGGATGTCAATGAAGAGCAATACAAGGCTTTCGATGGAATGGACGAGGACGACGAAAGTTTTGAGGATGAAGAAGCTCGTGAGAACGAAAGACTCGAGACAATCTACAGAGTTCGCTGCGAGGATGAAGGAATCCACCAGTGGCTCACTAGACATGGATGGCAGTGCATTGAGGAGTATATGGAATACCATGGAATGAGTATCGCGGAAGATAGCGAAGTTGAGGTGATCGGTGCATTTATTAAGGCGGACATGAGACATGAGAAGGGCGATATTCGAACCGGACTTGAAGAGGCTGCTAATGAAATGAGCTTGGTCGACAATTTGGGTTGCGATAATGAGCAGATAGGGAGAAGCGAAGCACTGATCGAGAAAACGGAAGTTGCACGACAAGCCAATATTGTCGACATTGACGAAGGAGAAACGCTAGCAGTCCGATTTTCTATAGCGGAAATTGCAGCGAAAATCAGGAACAGTGTTCAAGTCAAAGACTGGCTTTGCGAGAGAGGATGGTCCAACTTGGAACAGCTCATGGGTGATCATGGTTTGGATTTCTATGATGACGAATTAATTTTTGTCATGGGGCATCATATCAAAGCGGCAATTGAGGACAACAATCCACACGCACTAGAAGAGCTCGAGAAGCTATTGGTAATCGGCCACAATCAAGACCGAAACACGAATCAAAACTCACCGAATCAGACGCAAAGGTGCCAGGTAGCAGAAAGCGAAGGAATGAACCAAATGATACAAAATGGACAGGATGCAGAGATGTCGGGATAAGCTATAGTGGTGGAATCGCCTAGCACTACGAGAGGTTCCCTTGTCACGCGTTTATGTATTTTTGGATTTGATTGGATATCAGTCTTTTTGAGAAGGAATAGTAAGTTGATAGGAGGGGAGAAGGGGGTGGAGGATAATGACTACGATTTCTAAGGAGTATATCCAAATATGTAACATTGGTCATGTTATGAATAGAGGACTGCCTATAGAGCTTCTAACCAAAATGCAGATCAGTACATAGTACTCGAGGTGCATAAATACAAAAATGATCATCACGAATGAAAAATTTATTCGTCATACCAAGTCGTGATGCAAAGGTTTGTATGAAAACAGTAATCTATATTGATGCGGATATGGCTCCTGGCTATCATCTCCAGCCTTTTGAACATGCAAACGATTGACTAGGTATCATGAGTTGATGAGCGCAGCTAACTAGCAGACGAAACAAATATAACAATCCACAATCCGAAAAGTTGCAATAATACATACTTAGCATATCAGATCAGCAAACAAAAACAAAAACAAAATTGCCAGATTATAAAACTCTATCTCGGCATTATTCGACACTCTACCAGCCCTTGTTGGGTGCTCCACGCTCAGTGATAGGAGGATACAGAGTCTCCGCCGGCGGATGAAAAGTAGCTACTTTGATCGAGGTACTTGCCGAAATTTCAGTTTCCAAGGTTGTGCTGCTTTGTACTGATATCGGGCTAATTGGTATTATGGGAAATCTCGTTTGGGGAGGTGAGATCCAGGTAAATGTTGGGTTGGATGTATGCGAGTCAGTTGTCAATGGTTTTGTTCTTCTTTCCACCTTTCGGTTAGAGTTTGAACTGGCAAAGGATGAGGATGTACTGATGCTTACTCTATATCCTTGGAATGCTTTGGAACGCGGCGATGTATATGTGTCCGTTTAGGTAGCCTCGTTGAGGGAGGGAGAGGTTCTATTATTATGGTGGGTGGAGGGGTTGGTGTTAATGAGGCACGATGATGTGTATGTGTCTTTCTTACTTGGACTGTTATGGAAGCATCTTTTAAGGTAGAAATGGTAGCGCTTGAAGATCTTGGAATCGATGAATCTATCGCTGTCATAGGACCTATTGAACTTGAAAATGTGTTGATTGAGCTGGATGTGCTGGAACTTGACCATTGTGGAATAGATGAGTCTATAGCTATCAGAGGACCTGTAATACTTGACGATATCGTTGAGACTGGATTCACACTGGAAGTCGAAATGGATACGAAGCTCTGCTCGCTGATCGACCTTGATAATAATATAGGATCCGCTCGTTTAATGTCCAGACTTTTCCCAATCAATGGCAATTTCACGCCTGGGGTTTGTGATGATTTTCGGGTATTCGTACAAGGAATCAAGGGCAGATGAAGGGAGTTGATTTTAACATCCACGACATTGTCACCGCAGGCCACATTTACTTCTACGTTTTGTCCCAGCACTTGGACAGTGATATCGTCTACAGATGATTAGCGTTGAATTTACTGTAAGGGTAGAGACCTATCTTACGAGGCTTTCCTTCCTCGGGCTTAGGTGTAGGTCTTGAAAGTGATAGTTGTGTGAGGCAGAAAATAGCCAATATGAACGTAGCAGTAAAAAGAAACATTTTGGAATAACGGATGTATGGGGCGAAATAGTTTTGGCTTTGTCTACATCCTTAATATATATAGCTCAAATTTGCCCTCCAGTTTCATCGTGTCACTTTATGTTGATCAATCGGCAAGGTTGGTGAGAGGTTTGAGGTAAAAGGAATGCATTGCGCTTGATTATTTGATAGAGCGTGCGTACATTTTCAAAGAATGTACGCTTGGCAGGGTCTATAGACTCTATACGCCATATTGCGATAGAGAAAGCCACATATGTAGATTGCGACTTCTGCTTATAGAGAATTATTCTAGCTTGGGTGGCGGGTGTGAGGGAAGGGGTATCTTCGTGTATCATACCTGCAAGGGCTGATATAAGGGGCTGATAGGGGAGGAATGTTGGAACGGGATCGTCCGTCATGCTTTTACTCCAGCCCTCGCAAAGCTTGTTCTCAATGGCGTAATTATGCGGCGCCACTCACGGATTACGATCCGAAAAAACGTCTAGGGTATCGTATTTCAAGCGTCGCGCCCCAGCTTTTTGGCTAGTTTCTTTTGATCTTCCGGCGAAAGACCCTTTTCGTCCGTGTCTTGTATGGCTTTCCCAATTGCCAAGGTAGTCTTTACCTTCTTACTATCCACCCAAACTTTTCCATTCCTCCCTACAGCGATCTCAAATGGAACGCCGGCCTCCCCCAATTCCTCAAGTATCGTCAAACCACCTTGCTCAGCCGGGCGGGCCATCATCATCCGTCTTGCCATACCGAGAGATACGTCGAAGACCATCCCTCCATTCAAAGGCCCAAGTCCTTCAGATTTGCCTGTTGAAGCTGATACACATTCCAATTCAGGGTCCATATGTTTGTTTGCCAGAGTAATTCGTGCATAAACCAGTGAGCCCTTTTCAAGCTGCGGTCGGGTCTTCTTCGTAGCTCCCTCGAACGAGAGCACTGGCAGACTGGCATCCGGTGTAAAATCGGTAATGTTTGCGTAAAAAAGATCTCCTGATGACTTTTTAATGGAAGCAATTACGAGATCTCCTACTGTTGGAATGTACTGTAAGAAATATTAGCTGTGTAGAGAAGAATATGGCATTTTCTTTTAGTCTCTTACTCTGCCAGCATTAAATTCAACCCATATCGCATTCTTCCTCGAATCTGTCCGTAATTGCCCTGCCACAGTTGGAGTTATGGTATTTGGAGGAATATGTCGTAACCCTGGGCCGAGTTTCAAAGGTAAACTTGGGTGAGATGGTAGTAATTCTGGAGCAATATGATCGCCTGGAAGGACGAAGGTTTCTGTCGACATTATGGTGTGGTGAACAAACAACAAGGTTTCTCTTGAAATCCTATGGCAACTGTATTTCTATGGCCGTCGTTGTGGTTGTAGATATTCTTGAGTTTGTTGAGTATTGATTGTATTATTTAAGTATAAAAGTTCAAAAGGGTCTTCTCTTCTCAGCCTTGCGCCTCAAATGTGGGGGGCTAAAATGTGGCGCTACTGTAGCGAAATTCTCGATGCGATTTTGAAAAAGCAAAAAAAAGTTCGGGATTGGTTACGTTGGACCTTTACAAAGAAATATATCAGCACTTTGATTTTGAGTCGAAGTCTTCTCTTTACATTATCCTCTTTTTATTTCGTTCCTCTCGTCTTTTATACTTTTAAAAATGGCCGCTGAAGCCCCTGCATCAAACGGCACTGCTGGAGAAAGAAATGCCATTGGTATCTCTTTCGGAAACTCCAACAGTTCAATTGCCTACACGACCATCGAGGATAAAGCTGAAGTTATTGCCAACGAGGACGGTGGTAAGTATTTGACCAGCATAGAGGGAACACATGAAACTAGGGGCAGACTGATTGACTTTGACCCCAGATCGTCAAATTCCTTCCATTTTGTCTTATATCCATGGCGACGAATATATTGGTCAACAAGCCAAGCAACAACTCATTAGAAACGGAGGAAATACTGTTGCTTATTTCAGAGATTTCCTCGGACAAGAGTATGTGATGCATGATACATACCCTCTGGACTCCGGGTGTCTTTAAGAAATGTATGAAAGACGGCTAACATTTTGCCCCGCACCTCGCACAGCTTCAAGTCGATAGATCCTACACACTGCCATGCTTCGGCACACCCTTTGGACCACGAAGGCACAATCGCATTCAAAATCCAAGACAAGGAAGAGGGCGAACCATCGACTGTCTCCGTCTCTGAGGTAGCAACTCGTGTTATCCGCCGTCTCGCACAATCCGCCTCGGACTTCTCTGGAAAACAAATCAACTCAGCCGTTATCACAGTCCCAACAAATTTCTCCGATAGTCAAAAGGCAGCATTGACAAAGTCTGCAAATGATGCCGGTCTCGAGGTTTTACAGCTTATCAACGAGCCCGTAGCTGCTTTATTGGCCTATGACGCAAGGCCAGAGAGCAAGCTCGCGGATAAGAATGTAATCGTAGCAGATCTTGGAGGAACTCGTTCAGATGTCGCCGTTATCGCATCAAGAGGAGGCATGTATACCATTTTGGCCACTGCACACGATTACGAATTCGCTGGTGTTCACCTGGATAAGGTTCTCATGGACCACTTTTCCAAGGAGTTTATCAAGTGGAACTCGATCGATCCCCGGGAGAATGCTCGAAGTCTCGCAAAACTAAAGTTGGAAGCCGAGGCTACCAAGAAGGCACTTAGTATCGGAACAAACTCCAACTTCAGTGTTGAGAGCTTGGCAGAGGGCATTGATTTCTCTTCTACCATTAACAGACTTAGATATGAGACCATCGCACGCAAGGTCTTCGATGGATTCAACAGATTGATTGAAAGCGTTGTTAAGAAGGCTGGATTGGATGCTTTGGAAATCGATGAAGTCATCCTCTCTGGTGGTACATCGCACACCCCAAAAATCGCATCCAACGTCCAATACATCTACCCCAACGCCACAGTTCTTGCACCATCTACAACTCCCACTGCAATCAACCCCTCAGAATTGCAAGCTCGTGGAGCCGCCCTTCAAGCATCTCTCATCCAAGAATTCGACGCCTCGGATATCGAGCAATCTACCCACGCTGCTGTCACTACCGTTCAGCATCTTACAAACGCCATTGGTGTTCTTTCAATCTCTGGAGAGACTGATAAGGGTGTGTTTACCCCAATTGTTGCTGCCGAGACTGCTGTCCCAGCTCGCCGAACTGTCGAAATTGCTGCTCCTAAAGAAGGTGGTGATGTTTTAGTCAAAATTGTTGAGGGTGGATCGCACATTAAGGTCACTAAACCAGAGCCAAAACCTAAATCAAACGGCGCCAAGGTAGAGGACGCAAACTCTGATGATTCCGAGGAAGATGACAGCGAGGAAGAGGAAGAGGAGCAACGTGAGAGAATCTGGAAGGTCGGAAATGTTCTTGCAGAGGTCGCAATCAAGGGAGTCAAGAAGGGTGGCAAGGTCGAAGTCATGATCAACATCAGCAAGGATTTGTCAGTTACCGTAACTGCCCGTGAAGTTGGAGAGAAGGGAGGCGTTAGAGGAAACCTTCCAGCTCCTTCAAGCTAATTTTCCAAATTTTATTATGATGCCAAGATATTAGATGGTTATTAAAGAATATAGAAAGTATGGCATTCTCTAGTTCTTGGAATTGATAGATAGAATTAAATGAGAAAAATTTACAACATTTGGGTTCCGCCAATCTTGGATGGTGCTCAGAATTCTTCTGACGATAATGAGGAGATCCATCACCTGGATAAAACCTCTGCATTCAGCTTGTGAGGTTACTCCCCTCACAAGATCTGATGACTTGAGATATTGGTCTGGCAGTATGGCAAAACAGCAAACTCAAACAAACTGCTTTTGGACACTGCCAGTCAAGCCCATGGTATCTGTATCAGGAATAACGGCCAGTCATAGGACATCAAATGCACCACAAAAAAACTTATTGACTTTCACCCAACATCCTGGAGATATATAGCTCAACAGCCCCATGCCTACGATTATTTATTTTTCATGATTTAGAGTTGTCCTAAGCGGGTATAAAAGCATTGCTGGGACTCTTCACTTTGGCTTTGGAGGGAAGTCATCACCATTATAGAGATGGATTCTACTCAACATGGGGAAGGTACTGGAAGAAAGACTCCCAAAGGGACGATTCTCGAACTTCCTAGTGAAAGTGTGGATCCCGCCTGATATTGAGAATCGCCTATTTCGCGGTTATTTCTGCCCGAATATCGGATTCCGTGGCTTTGTCGAAAGATAAAAAACACGGAAATCAATTCGAAAGTTGTGGATATTCCGCAGTCATTGAAACTTTGGCCAAAAGCACAGAAGTTTTTGTTTTGAAAGTCATTGTTTTCAGACATGCTACAAAACCTTTTGGGGGGGGGGGGGTTGATGTTCACTGTAAACAAAATGCACTTTGGTTTCCGAG
>JANPYM010000012.1:2053125-2101654 GCA_025890175.1 Ciborinia camelliae
GTTCACTGTAAACAAAATGCACTTTGGTTTCCGAGTCACTTTTCAAGCGGATGGGTTTCGTGTGGTATTATGGTTGGACCGGAAGAGAACATACATCTGTTCTGCATACATTTTGAGACGCCAAAGGCTGTATCCGTGGCCTGATTACCAAATCATATGTAGCTGTTCCAATCATCATACGTATTTTCATTCAGTATGGCTGGGATTGTGAATTGGGGCATTATGAACAGCTTCTTGACTACGGCTGGTACGGTCAAACATGACACAATGCAGAGATAGCGGTTGCTATATCTTTCAATATCCATGCTACTTGGAACTGGGTTTTCCAAGTCCTCATCAACATCAAACCCATCAATTTTCGAGAATCCATCCAGAAACTCGTAGCACAATGGGTCAAGCACCTTCAAACCCATCATCTCAAGTCGAGAGAGAGTCGAGAGGATCAGTAACTGTCGATGAAAGCCTTCGTCAAGGACGACCAGATCAACACTCTTTGGAAGAAGGAGAGTTGAGGGAAGAAGAAGAGCCTGTGTATTATCCTCACGCTTCGAACTTTCAGCAAAGCGACCCCAAGTCAAGACAAGTCCCCACTGAACCCCGTTCTTGTCGACGTTTGACCTTGGGTCGCCTCAAATATTTCGGGCACCGACCTGCAAGACTCGTTTTGGCCGTCAGGAGGTATATACAGCCTCGAAAATCCAAGTTAACCAATGTCCAAGAAGAGGCGATTAGGAAGTGGGGCGAGATAGATATTCTCAATTACAGAGATCAATTTCAGCACGTACCAATTCAACAGCTCCTGGAGAAATACTTTCACATATTTGATGATTTGTTCTTCCAAGGTACGCTAGAAAACCATGTCAGGATTTTCGCTTCCGAAACACCTGTCAGTATAGCTGGTTGTCAGGGTCACACGTCTCACGACTCCGATACGCACACACAAGTTAAAAGAGGCGCGACAGTAAATTGCATTTTCCCGAAGAGCACAATTACTCTCTACGCACGCGAGGAGCCGAACTTTGGAGAAATGATGGAACATTCTTTTGGTACTTTGGTCCACGAGATGTGCCATGCATTTTTCTACATTTATGGATGTATCGGAAAATGCTGTGATAACGGATCTTTGGAGCTGGGAAAAGGCGGCCACGGACTTATGTTTCAGGAAATGGCATATGATATTGAGACGATGGCGGCAAGCAAAAGTGTGCTGGGCTTCGACTTGGACCTGGGTAGATACTATAGTCTGCTACATGAGATACATCATGTACCCAATTGGAAGGACCAGATGGATGTGAGCAGATGGGGGTTTGATGAGGAGAAATTGACTAATGATTTAATCATATTCAACACCCGGGGACTTGATTATGTACCGTATGAGAAGCAGAAACCGACGAGGGACGGTGGTCATCGTGGTGTCATTGCACAGATTTAATTTTCAACAAATCTGAAATTGCCTGGGCGTCTTAGATTAAATCACAATAAAGGTTAACTCAATAGTACATACTTTATGATCTTTCGTGAATGGTTCAAATTTTGCCTTGGGCACCCCAGATATGTTTGATAAGAATCCTTATTTGATAGGTTTTCTTCAATACATTACTTTGCCAAATTTCTATGGTATAGACAAGTGTCTTCCACAATTAGGGGGAAGTTTAAATTGACGCCAAGTATGTCTGATGAGATGCAATCTTCATCAGTTCGAAGTGCATTTCAAAATGACTTTTTGATTTAGTATCTTAGCTATTTCATGTTCAACGAAATCCCATGTAGAGATGTAGGAATGTTCGCAAAATTGTGGAATGCGGTTTATCGATAGCATAACAGTATCTTATACACCAATAATTAAGTCGCCACCACTCCCAAATAACAAAATGCAAATCTGTGAGTAGCATCACAGATTATCACCTACTTCTACCTACCGAAGGACTGCGCCAACATCCTAATAGCCTAATATCCTCACTTCAGACAATCATTCCCGACGACCTAAAGATACCCCAAACCCAAAACCTTTACCTCCGCTAAGAATTCAGACAATTTCTGCCTTGTGGATTTAATTTCTTTCTATAATGTTAGGTCAAGAATCTTTGAGTTGGTTTATTGTTCCTAACCAAAACATTACAAGTTTATAACATAACAATAGCAAATCCTCAGAATTTCGTCAATTTTCACAAAGGATTTCGAGGTTCTCGCTCTTTTCAAATAAAGATGTAGACACAAAGGAGCGGGGGAAATTTGACAACCAAGTCTATCACTCGACACCAATATCTTCACGAACACGAAAGTCTTAACAAGCAGTGGCATATTTCCTAAAGATTTATCCCAAAATCAACCAGGCCTAAGTCAATACAACCAACTTTCAGGTAGTCGCTGACTGTAATCTCCAACGCAAAATACTAGAAATCACAGCATAGATTCTGCCAATATTCAAATGAACAGCAGATTCAACGATGTTCGGGCAGGCTTCCCGGTCCTAGGAGAGTCTAGAGAGAGTCAAACTGAAGAGGTCAGCGAGAGTCAAACTGACTTTGATTCTGAAATGGAGGAGGAAATGATATACAATGGTCCTCTCACACCCCCCGTCACACCTCAATTCTCCAGACGTGGGTATCCCGGGCGATGGAGTCTAGGAATTCAATTACATAAATCTCCATGGCTGAGATATGGTCTCATCATACTATGCCTCATTTTGGCCTATATTCCTTATATGGGACAATACAATCGAGGTCTCAAACCCACTATCGTTACAGAGCCATTTGGCCCCAACAGAACATCTAAAATTCCATTATTATATAAGGATATTACGTACAATTTGTCAAGGATGGAGGGGGATTTATCTAGAGGGAACATGGATATATTCCCGGGTGATAGCTTTACGTTGAACCGCCGGTTCCTTAACGAGATGCCGGAATTTTCAAAACAGAAACAAGACTTCTCGGGGCTGCTCCAGCAACTACAAATTATTTCTGATGGACTATTTCACGACTACACGGTTTATTATAAGTCTTTGCATAATCATATCGAAGACGCAATAACACTCACAAACTCGGTACTAGAGGATTTAGTCACAGTGGCAGAAGATTGGGGCAAAGAGAAATCATCCATGTCGATTTTTGGGCGTGGGCCCCGTAGAACTGACAACTTCAAAGAGTTGATTGGAAGAAACACATATTGGTGTCAATTTGTCTGGTGCAAAGATCCATTAGATATAACTAGAGACATATACATCAAGTATTTGAGAGCACTACGGGTAGGATACACAATACCCAGAAACCGCGCATTTAACAGCCACAAAACTGTAGGACTCTTCCGACTTATCTGGATCGGCCGATGCTTGCCACAGAGATTCGAAGCAACCAAGAATACAAGCCAAGAACTTCAGTCGGCGATGAAACTCGGCATCACAGCATTGTCATCGAAAGAATTTAAAAAATCGTCTGCCTTTGTCCCTCTCTCAAAATCTAAAGATGGCACGCATAGTGGCAATGACACAATGGGGTATATGAAAAACTGGCTCGACAATGAGTTTGAGGCTGGTCGACTCGTCCGTGAAGTGAAAATCCCCACATTCATTCGCCAATTTCAGGAAGCGCTCGAGAATATCGTGGAAAGCACCAGGCGACTTCTGAACATTTTGATGCACAAAAAGAATCACATGGACCCACTTTGCCAAATAGAATGTCATATTGAGGCAATGCAAGATGCACTGAGAGTCCTTACCTCCCATTACCGCTTCGAATCAAAATTCTCCAGTCGTATGGGTCGTCTGAAAAGAATGTGGGAGGTTAATAAACGTATGTGGACGCGTGAAGATGAGGGAGGTTGGCGCGAATTTTCTAGTTGTCAGCCGTGTTTCGAAAAAATGTCCCAGTCCGCTATTGTTGAAGAAGAAGAAAAGTCGGAAACCTCGACTTCCGAAGAATCTCCCCAAGAGAAAGATGATTTGTAGATACCGTAGGCAAAAGAAACTTGGGAGCAGTCCGGAGGGGGGGTTTCCTTTTGGAAAAGTCATGAGATTTGGGAAAGATTTGGGAACTTGAATCGTGTTCAAAACTGGAAGCGGTTTGGGCTCATGGCCCAACTTATGGTAATTTAGAAGCTTTTATATACAATTGAGATAGTGAAGGTCTGAATCCCGACGTCCAGTACAGTACTAGACAATGGAAAAAAGCCGAAACGTGCAAACACACCAAAAAAAGCGATTTTTCAACCTTTTCAATTAAATATAATTCTTTAACTATCGTATCGATTTATTTCAAATTTTGTATATTTATAATTATTTATATTATAATCAATTAAAAATTAGCAAAATATTTTTAATAATTTTTTTTAGCTTGAACCAATTGATTGAAATTGATTAATTTTAAAAGTTCAGATTTTTAATGTTTTTGTTAGCGATTTTTAACATTTTTAGAATTTTTGAAAATTTTCGATTTTAATCTTAATTATCAAGATCAATTAAATTTTTAAAAATAAAATCTTTTATTTTTATTTAATTTAATATAAAAATGAATATATATTCGAAATTTTAAATTGATTTATCAAAGCATTATATAAATATTTGAAAGTGAAAAGGTTGAAAAATGACGATTTTTGGTGTGTTTTTGTGTTCAGGCTCTTTTTCATTGTGGGTCACTGTAGTACTTTTACAGGTTCATGGGACCCTTTCAACTTTTAATTGACTCAAAGGCATCGTGAACGGGAACTCAAATGCTATACTGACACTTGCCAGTTATCTTACATAAATCTTCAATTCTGTGTAAGTGATATATCATTCCTTATGGGTAGAATTCCTTGAGGCAAGAAACTCTCACGGCAGTATGATTTCTAACGCTGTACGCAAATAATATCCGCATACCTGAATACACGCCTGCAAGACAAGTCGCCTGATCTGATATATTATAGATTACCCAAGAAAAGTTTGTGAACGCAAATATCCAAATTGATTATATAACCACCACTCGTCACTTTTATCCCCAATCCTCTCGGATCATGCAACACCCGTCACATATTCCTCTTCTACCATGCGTCTCCAAACCAATCCCCAAGTTCTCTCCCACAAGCTATCCATGTCTCCCATAAAGCTTTCGAGCCTGCGGCGTACTCATCAAACATATCATCCTGTCTTCTTTATCTGCCATCCTTAGTCCCCATTGCAACCTCATTTTTCCTATTCCTTGTTTGTGGAATTCTGGGTCCACGAAACAGAGATCAAGCACTGAGGTATTTGTGAGATCTATGACATGGAAAGTCGGAGAATTATAAGAAATAGAGAGGGACAGGAGGGAACATGAGATATATATGGCGTTACTTATATCTTTCTCGGCATAAAAACCCCGTTACCTGCACCCGATTAACCCCTCCACTTTTTGCATAAATAAATCGATATTCATTCCAGTGGGTGTCTTCCATCCCATTTCTACCTTATTATTGACTTGAACCATGAGACTTCCATCTCCTTTCTCGCCATCAATATCTTTCTCCATGTCTAGATCTTCCATTTTGGAACCAGAAGGAGAGCATATCCCACGATCTTCCCATCGATCTCTACTTTCCACTTAGCTCTCGAAGCACTTTGCATAGGGTTCAATAATATCATCGCGGCGGGCTCATATGCACCCGGAGCTGTGTTTCCCCATATCATGGGGAATATGGCATCGCTCGCCTCAAAGGCTCTGGTGGTAATCGCGGCTAGGTGTGGCGCATCTTCTGGTTCTGCGAGTAAAAGAATGAGGGGTTGTATTTGGAGATGCCGGCTTTTATTTTTCAAAACATACAACCAAGTTATTTTATGAAATAGACTCAGAAAGGTTGTTGTTTGTTGTTTGGAAAAGGTGCTAATGCCTGGATCCCCCCCTCAGTCTAGCCAATTACCGAGAACAATTTATCTCGCTTCACAACGAATCATATACTCCCGTTCCCTCCTCTGCCACATCTGCAGCGGGTTTTCCTCCTATAAAATCTAATTGCAAGATTTTGATAGAGTTTCCTTGTTAAAGAGACTCCAACTTCATTCCTGCCAATATCATCTTTTTTCTGATGTTAACGCCGCCCTCCAGCCTGCATCTCTCACATGAAAGATGTTTGAGACAAGGGTTAAACGAGCCCGCTGACGAGGATTACACTAGACCAATCAATTTGAAGTAAGTTGAATTCTGGTCACGGTCAATTTTCGCGACGGAATAGAATAGTCTCGCGTTATCACTTGCATATAAAACCTTCGGAGCTAGCTAAAATTAGTCGTAGGATCTTGGAAGGCCGTAGATCGCGTTGTATGTGTAGGTTGGAGCACACGTGACCATTCTAAAAATTCGGCGTGTTCGAAAGCCGGGAGATAACTGTTGGTATCGCCTCGGATGGAGATAACGAGACATCTTATGAACTGTATGGTTGTATCGATTGTTAATCTTCCAGAGCTAAGTGCTACGAGGGGCTTATATGCCCGTAGATTCACTAGTGGAATCATATGCTAGTCACGTACCCATTCATATACCCGATTCACTTCCATCGCAACAATTACTATATAAATTTTCTTCGAATTGGATTTCTGGCACTAGAATGATGAAGAACCTTGAGGCGTTGTTTCTCGAGTGAATTATTATTCTCTGATTCATTGCACACGGTCCAATTTCGAAACATCACCTCTCCTCATTACTGTAACAGCTTACTAAAGTCCACACTGGCTAGCTTGTGCTAGCTCTTTCTCTTCTGTAAAAAAAAAGCCCAAGAATGAGTGAATTGACTGAAGAGACGCTAATTTTAACCGGTAGTTTCTCAGCACCGTTCCTTTGGCGATTTGGCGAATCGAGGGCTAAAGCAAGCCAATTGAAGGTTTCTTCCTGTGGCGCAAAAGTAATTCATTCACTCTTGCTAGAGAACTATCTATGTGGGTTGATATAGTATGCGGTATGATTCTACACAATTCTCTTCTGTAAATGCTTCCAAGTCATGAAGAAAACGATCGAAGGTTGTACCTTGCATTAATTCCTCCCCTTTGTTTCTGGGGTAGGGATATAAAAGCGGGGTAGCAGGCCAATGAAGGGGTATCACAAATAGAATGTCTACTTTCAATCATATTTAGCCTCGTACGCATCTTTGCTTGAAATGCTCGGTACCTGAAAGTGCTTGATGCAATGTCTTTTGCGACTACTTACTGTCAATACCGAGACAGATATAGAAAGTATTGAATCTGCGAACGGTTTCATGGCAGTCGATCTCGGTTATTGAGGTGGTTCACTTGATGAGTTGGGTCGATTGTGATATTTCGTCAGGGGACCACAAAGTTGACCAAGTTTCTCAATCACAGTAGTGATTTGATCCGTTGATAGAGCTGCGACACCTGTCTAATCGTGTTTCTGCGCTCTTCTAAGCAAGAATGACGTAATCAGCGGAGATGGCAGAGTCATCAATTATATAGAAATT
This sequence comes from Ciborinia camelliae, assembly GCA_025890175.1. Classification (NCBI taxonomy): domain Eukaryota; kingdom Fungi; phylum Ascomycota; class Leotiomycetes; order Helotiales; family Sclerotiniaceae; genus Ciborinia; species Ciborinia camelliae. Next base: position 2,060,545 of record JANPYM010000012.1, read on the forward strand.
TACTCTCCCCAACTATTCCATAATTAGCGCCAATTCTGCTACGGATTTGCCGCGATGCAATGCAAGAATGTCATAGAAAGCAGAATGTATATCATAACTTGAAGAGATCAAATAGGCCGTAGTGCAGATGAATGTGCGCAAAACCCACCAGGCGTAGTACGGCATCTTCGTACTCTTAAACCATCGTGACATCTATCAACACTTACAAGAATCACTTCTTAAAAATAATTTGGTAAAAGCATTCTCAAAGTCTTCCTATACATTTAGACAACTTCCGCTTCAAACATTCCCACACGATCTTGTATACAATTCTCAATACCTACACAAAACCATTCAATCAGAAGTAAATCCCATGGCTGCCGATCGAAGTCACCACACTGGCGTAGCCGGAAATGGGCCAGATCGCCGTGCACATGAGGTATCCCCTCAAGCACAAACGGCTGTTTTGCAGGAAGGTTACACTGACGCGCAAAATTCTCATAACTTTTATCAGGAGCCTTTCTATCCTAGATACAGAATGGAGCAGCCATACTACCAGAACAACTTGTCAAATAGAGAGGACAGATGCCAAAATACAGCCCCATCTCTACAGCAACAAACTTTTGACAACAGCTTTTCGACATTTCTTCCGGCGCAGATGCCTCGGACGCCCAAAATTGGTTACTTCCCAGAATTTAGGCCGATGAATAATTATCAAATGCGAACTCCTAATGGATTGGAGGGCAAAAGAGGAATTTCTGGACGTCCTGAGCATACGATTGACCCTTGCCTGCTGCCTACTGAAACTGCCACAGGACTTGAACAACTTTCAAGTCATTATGGGGCTCCAGTTACACCCTGTCAAGAACAGGCTGCTATCTCAATTTCTCAGGCTCAGCAAAACATGGGTGGGGGCCAACACTCCATTCAGGTCCAAAATCAGACTTACTATCAAAGCAACAAGCCCCCTGCCCTGCAAAAAAGCACCGGTGTACAAGAACATTACACTCCTGTCTCCCGAAAACACGCTTCAAAGGGCCGTAAACTGGTCGAAAAAGCAAAGGTTGGCAGTGATAATGATTTCGGGGGCCTCCGTGGGGATCAAGATGGTTTTAAACCCGGTCTCAACAACCAATCTTTCACTCCAAATCACCGTGGACCTGCTACTTTGTCGAATGCTCCCCTTGGAGACTTCTCAATTTCAGGAATCAGTACTGGAAACCTATCGACATATGCTGAATTCGGACATGCTTCACCGCAATTCAGTGTTCCACCAGCCATGGGGCCCGGCCGTTACATGAACATGTTCCAGAGTGAGCCTAGCTACATGGAATCGCAGATGTTTGATCCGCAGATGTTTGATCCGCAGATGTTCGCTCCGCAGATGCTCGATCCGCAGATGTTGCATCGTGGTGGCTTTCTTGATATGGGTCAACCACTTCCTCAATCGTCCGAGTTCCAGATGACGCAAGATTTCACAAATTATCATTTGGCATCTCCACCGCTAAATGGATATTATAGCACCATTCCGAATAGCGCAAGACTCCGGGCCGCACTGATACAGAGTACTAATCCAGGCAATGCAAATCTAGCCCCTGAAAATTCTAATCTCGATGTTAGAATTCCAGCATTCAAGAGCGCTTCTCGAAAAGGCAAAAATGGTGCCAGTAACGACGGGCAAACCGAAAAAAAGGCCAAACGTATACCCTGGTGGAAACGTCTTGAATCTCGATACCCTCGGGTCCCGATGACCTTACAAGAGTTGAAGGCTATAGACCCAGACTATGAGAAGAACCCTCGGCGAGCCTTTCAGGATATGAACGGTGAAGAAAATAGGATGAAAGCTTTCCAGATAAGCTGGGACCAAATGGAGTTGCTTAATGCGTGAGCTTCCTTTAACTATTGTTCGCATAAGTTGTCACTAACTAGTTTCTAGAAACCGCCAAAAGGCCAGAGCTGAGGAAGAAAAGCGTCGAGCGTTCTGCCGACCAGAAGAATACATCCCCAAATACATACCTGGGAATTATAAGCCCAAAGCTAGACTTCAGCACTACTACAATGTTTGGCTTAAAGCAAAGCAGGAGGAGAACGCAGGAGAGATGTCGGATGCCTGGATTAATAGAAAGAGACGAACTGCCGATCACAAAGTGTATAAGCCGGCGGAAGCGAGTAAAAGTCAAAAGAATGCGTCGTTGGAGCCAATTTCTAGATCATCATCCAACGGACATTCATTTACAATGGAGGGTGGTGATCCAATCCAGGGACGTCAGGATTATGTGCAGTCACTCATGATTGCACAATTTGGAGACTTCCAGACCCAGAAGAGGAAGCGAGCCAACCATATGGAGGGATCGGGCGAGTCTGACGCAGAAGGGACCAGCACAAAGAAGACTAGACAGGAGTAAGAAGTATCGGTAGAAGGAGAACCAGGCATTGCAGGGAAATGCTCTCGCTATTATTAGCCTGAGTGTGCACTCTTGTATAAGGAAGTATTTTGTATGGGCATTTCTGAGCTTTTCCTTTCTCTTATACAACCATGCATGAATTGCTTTTTTGTTTTCAATTGTTCTGGTGGACTGAGGAGAAAGGGCAGGAGATCGGAACAAACACATTCCAGCACATTCCCAACATCACAAACGCGCCTTTTTAGGCTAAAGCGAAGTAGCATTGATATTTTTGTACCTGAGACTCTGACCCAAGTTGATTGAGAATTCGAGGTTACTGCGAATAGGTCTTCTTGTCGCGGCGCGCTTCTCTCCTAGTTATGTATTGTTCCAGGATTCCCTCATATTAAGGTGAGAATTTAATGTGCCCCGAAATGGGTGAAATAATAGGCAAAACCATAATATCAATCATACCCAAAATTCTATGCCAATTCTCCTGATATACGTGACACTCCTGATTGTAAATAGTTTGAACAAACATTTTTGAAATCTCTTCCATATGATGGTTGAGATCTTTGATATCAGATGCCTGTGAATCGTTTTGTAGATTGATCATGAGGCGCCCAATACAAGATAGAACAAACGAGAGGCAGATAGTATAAAATGCCGATAGGTTCTCTATATACTGATAAATAAAGAACAGCCATTCTCCTGGTCAAAGATTATCATATACGGGCATAAAAGTCCAACACAGAGATCATTACTTCCAGTGGCTTTATAGTCAATAGAGGGCCTCTAATGCGTAGTTTAACCGCTGGCAAATGTCTAGACAAGCACGAATTGCCCCAATTTCTTCAAAAGCTCCTAGATCTATAAAGCAGTACCTCCATATATATATAGACTGTGAAATATGTACTGTGAGCCAAAACACATAGCGCTTCTACTATGCACTCAAGTTCCTGTCAATTCCCATGATCGCAAACTTTGGTTCCAGAATCTACTAGTAGGGCTGATTCGGTTGCCCCTTCATTTGAAAATTCAATCTCGCTGCCGGGAGTTACCATAAATAATGATCTAGATGACGGAAGAACACAGAAAATATTATCAAGATTCTTCCAACGGTACATTGCTATGCGGCCTGGCCCATTGATATACGATCCCTTACTGTCCAGCGATTTCCATAGCGCGTGAATCGCGGTAAACATAAATAGTGAAACTGCGTCTCATAATTTCGATCTGATATTGCGAACAGAGATTACGGCAGTATTTAACAGCCTCAACAATGTAGACAAATTGTATACTGGGTACGCTTAAATGCGGTGCATCTCAATACAGCCAGGAACTGTTGATAGGGCAGTACTGTGACGACTTTATAGACTTCTAGACCTTTAGCGTCAATCTTCCATACGATTCTTGATAGTCTGTACAAAAGCTTTATAAGTCTTCGAACCAACTGTGAACAACTATTCAACAATCATTTCATAGTTCACGTAACAACTTCAACAATCTTCCGACAACTTTCAGAACAATCAAGTCCAACTTTCAGAATATCCAAGTACACAATGTCTCGTCCACAGAATTCTTTTGAGAGCATGAAGAAATTACACCAAACTCCTCCTCATACACCTGTAGGACCCCGAGGACAGTTTGATGCACCTAACCGCACTGGCGCGACTTTTACCAATGCGGTTTCTAGGAATAAAGTTATTGAAGGGGGAAGTCAAGTTTATACCACCCAACTAAACCCTGGGCTGAATAACGCATATGAAGCGAGGGCCGGACCGCATCAAATGTTCAATGGTATGTTACACAAAGTAAATGATCATCTTTCAGACACATCTAATGTTGCGCTAGATACCGATGAAGTGGAGCAGCTAGACACCCCGAAGTCTCTCTTAGAACAATCGAACAATGGTTCTGAGCTCCCTCAAAATCTTCATGAACAAGGACGTAACTTCGACGCTGGGTTCGACAAAGAAAGTAGATATGTTGACCAGGAGAACACCAGCAAAGACCCAGTACCATGGCACACTCCCCAGAACCAATCAACAATTGGAAATGATAATATTATCAACAACTCGGTGGTTCGAGGTTCCGATGCATCATTCCCTCTCGCAGCATCGGATCCCCATCTGTACCTTGAGAACAACGAGCAAGACTTCACGGAAATGGCCGCAGTGGATAATGCATGGCTTGAGAATCATGTGATGACCGCCGAGGAACTCGATCAACTTTTCAGCGGAACAATTCCCGAATTAAGCGATGAGGATCAAAACATATGGGATAGCATGGGTGAATATAACCTGGACTCAAGCCTTCCTAGCAGTTCAAATCTAGCAGGTTTGGGAGCGACTGTATCTCAGGATGCCATCCTTTCCCCTGTCCAGCCTCCGATTATTCATAGCACTGGGAATATTAACACCACGTACCATCCATCGCAAAATGGTACGAGCTTGTCAAAACTTTTGCCGGACAACTCCCTTCCGCTGCAACATAGTAATGGGACAATGCAATCTCCTATTGGAGTAATGCAAGGGTCAGCTTCAACAAGTGGTAATCATCCTACTGAATACCAAAAACCCTCTTCATATCCGGCGTACCCCAACCCGTCGGCGCTCATGTACCATAATGGGCAAATTAAAAGAGGTTATGAAGCACCAACATCTCATCCATCTGCGGCCACTGTTATGCCATTCCAGCAACCTCAACCACTTCAAAGCTTGACGGGGGCGGCTCAGAATCAATTTGAGCGCAACCCAATATATCAGCAGGCAGGAAATGGTAATTATAATGGAGGGACACAGATCCAGATCAACTTTTCGCACCAATATCCCACCATGGGACATTTGGCGAATTACAATCATTTTGGAACTGGTCTGGAAATGCAGCAGGCATACAATTACCCCATGAACACTGGAAACGAAGTTGGCGTAGCCAACAATGGGGTAGAAGACAACAATCATCAGGCCGGCAGAGGTGATGAAAGTACTGAGCAGCGTAAGAATCCACGTGATTGGTACAATCGTCCCGATAAAAACAGACCCAGAGTGTCCATGACGGAGGAGGAATTTCAATGGCTTCGACCGGGGGCACCGGCACGAGATGTCTTCAAAACGGCAAGACAGAAGGTCACCGAGAAGAGAATCAAGGAGAGAGAAGTGGCAGATGCGATGGAGAAGGCGGGCAAGCCCAGGCCCATGCCCAAGGATATGCCCATTAAGGGGGGTGTCCACATCGAACCCGAGGAAAAAGACAGGCTGAATGAGTAAGCATTCCGCCACCCTTATTTCTTGCAGTGATCATTAATGTGCATATACTAACCATTGTGCTTTAGGCGTCGTCGTGCAGAAGGAAAAATGGGTCGAGCGCTATTTTCCGAGAAACCTCAGACCGGGAAGAGAAAGAGAGCGACGGTATCGGAGCCAGAGGCAAAGAAACAGAAACTGCCAGGGAGCGGCGGGTATGGGCCTAGCGGCAGCAAAGATGGAGTTTCGAAGCCTCTTCGGGAGCCCCATGAAAGAACCGGCACAACAAATACTGGCTATGCAGGTACCCGCACAGACTTTGTGGAGTCGTCGGGTGGACAGCAAGGGAACAATGGAATGGCCAATGGTGAATTAGGATATGGTGCTGGTCCGATTTCGGGAAGTGGAGGTGCTTATCCTTCAATTACCAACGGTATAGGTCATCAGCGAGGCCCAGCACACATGGCACAGGGTCAATTTGGCAACAGGGAGAACATGGCAATGGCCAACGGTCAATCAAGACAAACGCCTGGAATTACGGACGGTAGAAGTATTGGGCAATTGCAAATGCCACCACACATGCGATTGCCTCAACAAATGTCATTGCCCCAACGCATGCAATTTCCTCCAGAAATGCAACCGGTGCAAAATGGCATGCATTCTCCAGTCCAACATCCTCAGCGCCGCCTACCACCAATGTTCGGCGCCCGAGTGGACATATCCTTGGGTAGGACGAGCGGACTGTCTAGACCGGATAACAGGCATCCATCAATTGAAAGAGGTGGTACTATGTCCACATCCTCGTTTGCCCGACAGGATGAACAATTGTCTCGGCCCACCAACCCCGTTTACTCCTCAAATCACCCCAGAGGAAATCAGCAAATTTATAAAAGCCTGACTGATGATCCGAGATTTCGATCTCAACCTTAAGTTCCAGCATCTACAGGAACGGGGGCGAAAAATAGAGGCCTGAAGGAGGAGTGGTATAAAATTGAAAACGCTGTATGGAGGATATTTCAAGGGAGAAAAAAGCTCTGCATAGATGATTATTATTTTGTTTTTACAACTATTTTTGGTTGATGATACCCAGTAAGACTGCATGGCGTTCTGGTGTTTGATTCTTTTGTACCAAGAGCCTGCCCCTATATACGGAATACCCACGGGAATATATAGTTTATAGTTTTCATATTGCCTTTATAATGAGAATCAATTTCAAGAAAAAAAATCTCAAATGATGTGAATGAATGCCTGCTGAACATTGGATAAAATCTTGAACCCCCATTATCCCCGTATATCAGACATGGGATGATCTTGAAGAATCATTTTCCTGGGGTACAGTCTCTTCAAGGTACAGTCTAGTCTTACAGAGAATAGGCTGTATCGTGACTGGGAACTGGGATTGTTAATACGGTATCAGAATCTGGAATCGTGACAATAGTCAAACTTGTCCATCTTCATCTTCAAGAAATCAATCAACTTTTGTTGCATATACAGAACTTGAGCCTGTGGTCTTTATACAATCCATTCATGCTATTTTGACTAACCAAATAAATTATCGTCAAACTTTTAGATTTCTTTCGAAATCAATCAAATAATTTTCAATGGAACATCGAAGGATTTTAGCAAATATGCTATAGCTACTCAGCAGGGGGTCCTCAATGGTACCAGGGAGGCCAAAATGCTACCATTTCTCAGAGCATGGGCTAGCGCCACCACATATACACTTGTATATATCTAGACTTCTTTCCGACTAGGCAATTCAAGACGTGACCACTGCGAAAGCGACTACAACAAGCATAGAGATCTCTTGAAAGAATCTATACTACTTTGCGACTAGTCAATTCACGACGTAACTATTGAGAGAGCGACTACAACAAGCATAGAGATCTCTTGAAATAATCCAGCCCAGAAGACTTTTATGACGAAAGATATTTTCGATCCCTGAAATCCTATTCCTCCAATGCGGCAATAGAAACTAACGGCTTCCAGTGCGAATAAAGAGATAATGGACAGCTTATCCAAGAAAACGACAGATCACGATTTTGGGGATTGATTGATGCTGGCTTCATTCAGTTGAATTGATGGAAACCAAAGGCCGAAACTTTGCTCAGTCAATAGTTCCTTGCAAGATTTTGATATTCACCTTAAGAGTGACATTTAATACTTCAACGGGGAACACCACCATTGATACATACTAGCCAATGCGACGAACAGAATAATGCTCGTTCCAACCTTCCTTCGACCGGGTCGGCACTAGCCTCAATCAAGCATGATGCCATCCGCAACAGGAATGCTCATAATGGGGTAGTCTCTAGCGATCGTGGTATCATTGACGATGTATCCAATACTGGGTTTGACTGGATTGAGTCGATAGCTTCTCAGCCCCAATCGGCAGGGGACGAAGTCAGCGCCATAGAGAAATCCTTCTAGTCATACTTCGCCAGAGAACGGAGACAGCTTCAAAGATACTAGTTATGCAGATAGCATCGCGAAGAGACCCTATCGATACTTCCTCGGGAGAAAAGCACCGATATTCACACTGTCGCAAAAGCCGAAGACCAAGGACCACCACATACCTGACTCGAGGCACAAGATAACAACACCAAAAAAGTAAGGACGACGAACGAGCAAGTCATACGTGGGTTCAATTTACAATTTTCTGAAGATGGGACCTGGAGCTTCCAAATCCATCTAAACATCTGCCATTGACATGAGACCCCTCAGCCCGCGAAACTATTGAGTCCCCAAGATAAAAGGAATCTTCCGTCATGGCCCCTGATGGTTATACCGCCAAGATTTCGCAGACTGGCAATATCAAGACTACTGGACAAGGACGCGATAAAGTCTGGTGCAGACTTGGTGAAAGACGATCAGAGAAATCATGGGGCACTTCGCCTTGAAGTTCTGCCTCCTGGGGTCCATAGGAATAGCCACCCAGAGAAGGCAGTCTTTTACTTTCCCAATAACTCGGTGTGCACTGCGAGTCAGCATAACTTGAGCAACAACGGCCTTGCGACTCCAACTGGCCAGCTAATCAACCTTCCTGCATTATACGTATGTACTCTATCGTTCGCAAAATAACTGGAGGGCCCCAGCCATCAACCAGAACTCAACGGATTGATTCAAAAGCCCAGTTTGCACTCCAAATCGTTTCCGATGGAAGAATACTTCTCAAATTTAAGATCTTATCAGGCAGGCGCCTTACCCCCCATTAGCAAGCTAGATCGATGGTTTTATTCCGGGTAATCCGATTTGTGTAAGTAATCGAGGTTTCGATCCTTGTCCATGCACTATGAATCATCAAGCCCCCAATTTGCTTAAAATTTGCCAGGAACCACCCCAAGTTACTGTAGGAGAGGGCGAGGAGGGCGAGGAGAGCGGGGGGTGGGCGGGTAGTTCCTTTAACAGTATGCCACTCTACAATATATCACTATTATATATGGCGGGACCTTATACTGGTGGCATTAAACAGACTGGGTTTCCGAAGGCCGAAGGTCGTCTCTACTCCAGGCACAGACAAGTTTAAGATACAGCACATGATTTCACGACTGGCACCGAAACCGGACAGCAATAAATCCTTATGAGATGGGAATCCTCGGTTACATCTGGTGAGAAGGAAAGCCAACTTAATGGTGTTGTCGCGGCTTTGGAGAAGAAAGGCCCAAGTAAAAGTCAGAACCCTTCTATATATAGCTACCGAATGTCGCACATACAGACAATGTATGACTCGAGGGGAAATCAAGAAAATTCGACCTGATACCGAAAGCGTGTATGCTTCATCAAGGTGGGGAAGAATGTTGAGGAGGACAGCAAGCCTCCTCGCTGACAACTTTGAATCTTCTGAGGATTAATGAATCCTATGATGCAAAGTCCGACATGTAATATTTTTATATCAATTTTCATGATCTAAAGGAGCTGAACATGTAGGCTTCCAGAGGTCTTATGGTCTACCAACTCTATTATGAGCTTCGTGCAGACTGATGTCTTCTACACTTCGTCGTAGCCCCAATCAAAAGGAGTTCGCACCAACAACTATTACCAGGAAAGACCTGGGGATTCTTGAAGAGGCAAAAAACCCAAGACAAATGGAAACGGGTAGCGGTCGGACTACTGCCGATACAATGAAAAACGGGGAGGAACCGTGTCTTATCTGGCGCATGAAATGGGCAGGGATTGAAGACAATTAGTATCGAAGTTTTGGTGGACATGGCCAACAGCTCTTCGAGGTAGAAAAGTAACAAAATCCCGGCCAATAATGGTCTTGATGCTCTGAGAATATCAGGCAAAGACTGTGAGTAAACCCATCAAAGTTCTTGATATTGGGGCCAAGTAACATAAGATGACTATCCATTTCAGACTTTGAGCATCCACCTGTGCAGAATGGAGGATTCAATAAACTTGTGCAAGGATACTGTAAGCCATCATCTAGTTGGATACAATAAAGGATCCGGCTATGGACATGGGCGAAGTAAACAAGTGGTAGCTCACGCCCATATGGGGAGGCTATACCAAGTGGGCAAGCACCGTTACCGACCAAGCTGATACATCGGTCCGCGAAAGTTCAAAGACTTGATCAGCTCCCGAAGTTGGCAAAATCGAAGCCAGTGAAGCGATGGCTACTCGGTTGACATCGGCGGGACTGAAGAAACAGTCCATATAGATGGGATAGGGCGGTTGTAAGTCTGAAGGACAAAAAGGTCCAGTGTTTTGAAGACTTTGATATCGTATTGTGAACTTTGGGTTGAGAGGAGAAAACCGTCAGGATGAACTTTTGTCGCTATGATTTGTTGGAGTGCCCGCGGTCGATTATACCCGCCGAGAGTGCATGGCATTTTGGTGTCTGAGTATTGAGAGTCCGCGATGAGGAAGAGTTACCAAACGACACGAAATAATGTCTTGTGGAAACCACTGCCCATTTCACAGCGGGCCGCCGGGTCTATAACAGTCAGTCAGTTTCTTGCCTCTTATAACGAAAAAAAAGGCGGCATCAACCTTGCATAATGCAAGGTTGATGCCGCCTTTGAAACATTGTTCAGGGCGAATCGCCTTCCTCTCTCGAGAATCACTGATATGAAACCAGACAGTCAGTAGTCACCGTGTCTCGAAATATATTCCAAACATTTTCATTGTTTCGAAATATGCCGCCTGGCAGAAACTTCTAAGCACTGTGTCTTCTGGTCCCCGGAATTCTATCGCCACCTTCATCAACTTCCCCGATGCCTTAATTGCCCCCGATTGCCACTGTCTCTGTTTTACTCTTGCCGATGATATGCCATGGCATGATTGCGAAGCATACGCATTCACATAAGCATTATGGCTGGGCAAGTCAGATATTTCTTCCAGAGACAACTGGTGGTGATCAGTGGGTTTCTTCAGACTCCTGCTCTACATCCCAACCACTAGATGGTTGACATCAATGTTCAAGCCGAAATTTCCTGGAAGCCCACAACTCCAACGATCACCCCATGTCTTTCTTAATATACACTTCCTTTTTGTATGCACCTCTCTCGTGTTTGTCTCTTCTTGTCTCTCAAACAACACCTTGCCCGTCTCAATAATGACGCCTTGGAAATTACCTGTATCCAACCTATCACTGCCGACCCTTGCTTTTAGTCTTGTGTTCAGCCTTGCGGCATCTTCTGTATGCTTCAGAAATCCCGCCCCAGTCCGCGACATTATACATTAGTATGTTTCGGAGACCTTTGTTTTTTTTATTCGTAATCGTAATCGAAAGGTTCCACATTGTTTCCATGTGCCGGTTACCATTTAATGGTGTGTTGGGGCGGCTGTAATTATATAGGAAGTCATCGCGCGACCTTCGGTGGAGGTATTTTTGTCAAGGACAAACGGAGTTATGAGCATGGATCTAAAGACAAAAAGGATTTAATGTTAGTACGTTGGGTTTAGGGTTAGGGTTTTCTTATCATCACCTTAAGGAGTGACGGGGCATTTGAATATAATAATCCTGGAGGTAGAAGTATTCTGGTAGTTTGGGTCTTGGCTGATAAGATAAGGCCCTAAGCTTAGCGATCACCGATCACCGCTCACCGATCACCGCTCACCGCTCACCGCTTCCTCTTACAGTCGAGGAGAATCCGATTTCCCTTGTAAATATGGCATTATTCCGAACTTTCATTTCAAAGTTGTTGGGACTATGGTTTGTGGTTCTTGGGTTGTTAGTTTTTGGGGGTTCTAGGGTTCTGAGGGTTCTGGGGTTCTGAGGGTTCTGGGGTTCTGAGGGTTCTCGGGGTTCTGAGGGTTCTCGGGGTTCTGAGGGTTCTCGGGGTTCTCGGGGCTCTGGGGCCTCTAAGGTTAAGGGTTTGAGCCTACTAAGTACCGATCGATCTCTTTGCCATTTCCTTCGATCTAGCTTTTGTCCATGTCCTTTCAATTTATTGCTTTTTCCGCGAGTATAGTAGCTGAAATCCATACTTCTGTCGTGTTTCGTGTTTGTATTAGATCAGGCTACTGGTGATTTTCAATCTCCTTGTGATGGCCTATATGTTGGCGTTCTAGTTCATCTACCCTTTTGTTCAGTCAGCAATATTCTTTAAACATACTATAGGTTTTGAAACCTCATGGAGAACTCTGTTTGATGAAGAAACTAGTGTTTATGTTCTGTTTGTTGGGAGGGGGATAGTGTAAAGGTTACCTTTTTGCCCCATCTTTAAACAGTGCTTTGAATCATCGCCTAGGTACCTAGTCAGAATAGCATCCCCATTTCTGTCAGCAGCCGAACTAATACTCTACGGACAAATACTCCACTGTATAGTGAGCTAACAGTATGGCTTAAACGGAGCTCGTTAGCGCCATGAATGTTATTGTGAAGTTGGTAAAAGATTTAATTTTTTAGTCGGAGTTCTTGGTTCAAAGCCTTTTACATTAATTCTCCGCATGCTACGTACGGCTTATTTTCTGCTCAATGTAAACAAAAGGTAAACAAAGGGTAAACAAAAGGCAAATATGACGGATCTCGAAAGGTAAACAGAAGGCAGTATATACTTGGAATATTGGAGTATCTCAAAAGGTCTGATTGAGGATGCTATATACGGTGTACGGTGTACGTACTTGGTGTAAACAAACGGTAAACAAGAAGTACACGAAAGTTAGGTAGTATGTACTTGGAATATGAGGATCTCGAAAGGTCTTATTATAATTGAAGCAGTAGTATCTATGGCGCGTATCAAATATCTTCGGACAAGAAATACGGCTTTTCTGATAGTGCCGTGAGCAGCATTGGTTTGAAAGGTATCTTGGAGACTTATATAGGGATCGGGACAGTCGTTACATTGGCTAGGTAACCAAATCAACATTTCATATTATATGGTTGTATTGATATGCATTTACTTGTCTTCAACTTACCCTCTCTGAACACAGATTCTTCATGAATAAACAAGAAAAAAGCACAAGAAAAGGGTCACAAGCGAGGAAATAATTGAATATGCTTTAGACAGTGCTAAAGGAAGGGAATGACAAAGAACATGGTAAGATTACGTACGTATCTGATTGTCATTATCATTTTTCATCCAATAGTTTCATCCAAACTAGGCGGCCTGACGAAATAGAAGGCATCCACCTCCGTAGCGGATTGAATAATAAGCGAAAAAATATTAGGTCATTAGATTCCTCTTCAGGCAAATAGATCAGGGCTAAAATTAGAACAGGTTAATATCCGATGAAGAGATCATTTTTTACAATCTGGAAGTCCACCTCATATAGAGATAAAAGAAATACAAACAGGTCAATCAGTGTGTTTTCAGCTTTCGGCAATCTTCCACCCGTAACAGAATCATGATCGTGCGGGGAAAACACCTGCCATCATCCAGAAAATCCATTTCGTGATTACTAAGCTTTGCAAACTTCTAGCTTCCAAATATCCTCACTTATTTGCACGCTCAGCTATGGTATCCCTTCTTCAATCAATCAAGATACTGGGTATAGTAACTGTTTTAAATTATGGGTAGAATGGTCGCATGTAACTCGGAGCATTTCAAGAAATTGAGAAGAAAGATTTGGTGGGATCAATAACATCTGTTGTCAAGGATATAAGGAGTTTCCTTCAACCTGCTGCTTTCCATGAGTTCTTTCTTTCTCGTTTATCTGCACTCTTTCCTCCATTCATGTCTCACCTCTTCGCCTTCAAATTTTAGCCTTTTTGTACCATATCAATAAGATGAATGACGAAAGTAAAAGCGAAGTGGATATTTCGTTGATCAAGTGGCAACTGGAGACTTTATCATTGAGAGCGGAATAACTATTCATCATAGAATAAAGCCAGATCTAGAGGTACATTCTAGCTTGGACCCAAATCAATAAACCGTGACCTACTCACGCATCGCTTTCTTCGGAGATATCTCGACGTTGTTCCAATGATGACATTCTCAGCGATGTTTCAATACTTATGGGAACCAATGACTACAACTCCCAGGACTCTATAATGGCGAATCTGTTGTCATTTTATATGGTTTGGTGGTATCTATCATTGGGAATATTGCCACAGCCTCTTCCTTTACAGAGCTAAGTTCCCTATATTAAGGGCCATACTTCCCTCTGTCATGTTTGAGAATACTGATATAACTTTGCACTCCGGTTGCAGGATCATAGTATCACTGGGCTTCTGAGTTGGCTTCTGTAGCGCGACGAATGTTATCTTTGTTGAAAGGTCAGTACCATTTGATAGTATGATGCGCCGCACAAAAAAGCGCTAACCGATTTCAGGCTGGCCAACAGTATGATTTATGTTTCTCGGTACAACTCAATCTCCATTCTCACAATATCTCCAGATATACGCGGATCATTCGATGCGCAACAACCCCCTTCCTAGTTGAAACCAAAATGCAAGGCCTGATTATATTTAATCACGAGAACTATATACCGGAATGCTGACACGAAACTCTTCTTTTCTCGGTCATCATGTTCATACCCTTCATCACCAATATATGCTCGGCGAATATTAAGATCTATTGAGTGATAGAAGGCTTCTGAATAAAGCTTCCCATTGTATCGTCCTCAAAAAAGTTCTATTCCTTGGACAATGGAATACTTCCGACTTCGTTTAGACGAAGTTTGTAGCCGAGTTCAGTAGATGGGAAAAAAAGTTTATTCCCGGATTAGTTGGTCGACTCGGTGTAATTTTCCCTCGGGGGATTGTGCTGCGTGCCTACGATGCGGAGTTTACCAGAAAATAATCATAATAACATTCCCAATGGACAGGATATGACGGTCAGACGGTGGACACCAAATGTCTGAAGAGGCTAGACGAGCATCCGGAAATGTTACAGCTGCCATCCTACTGGATATTTCTATCAACAGTATGCTTGCATTTGGCTTATTCATTGGCGTGATTTATAGTATGGGACCTCTGGAGAACGCCACAGAATCACCTGCCGGGTATCCCATCATTGATATATCATCGAGCTACATAATTAATCAAAAGCAGTAACCAATACCCTAGCGAGTGCTGGCATTATCATTGGCTTTTATGCTCTCTTCATTATGTTGGCGAGCGTGACAAGGTTGATTTGGGCTTTTGCTAGAAATAATGGGTTGTCATTTTCAGAATTCTTTGCAGAGGTGCGTCGATTCTGTATAGATGAGTTCAGCTCTCTTAACATATGATCAAATACTTTTTTCGTCAGCTAACATTGGCTATTCACTCCAGATCTCCTCCACCCACAAAATTCCTACTCGAGCCCTTTACCTCACTACAGAAATCGACCGTCCTTTGTTCCTCATCAATATCGCTTATACTGCCACCTTCTACGCAACAATCTATCTCTCAACCCTTTCAGCCTACAGCTCCCCCATTATACCGCTTGTCACCCGTCGCTTTTCCACTAAATCTACTACTCGGCCCTTCAAGATTGTACCACGGTTCAACCTACTTTTACTTTCCAGTCACAATCAAAAACTTGCAGTTTTGAGTCATCAGAAAATTAAGGGCTTTAACCTTTCTCGCTACCATTGGGCCCTCATCATACCAGGTTTGAGTGCCCGCCATTCTTTTCATTTCCGGATACTTTGTATTCAACTACAAAACCGAACCATCAAAGATACAACTTTCTCATCCACACTTCAAATCCCTGCCATCAAACACAAACTTCAATAACCGCTCAAACCTTTAACTAAATTTACGACATTAACGACTAAAGTTTTCGCTCATCATTGCATTAAGCGCTTAGTCGACAGTTTATCTAGTCCTCCAGTTACAACATGCATTTCTCACACATCGCGTCCATGGTCGCTATTATGTGTGCCCTATCTCTCTCATATTCCTTCGCCATTGATCGATCCGGAATTTCTCGAGATATTCATAGCAAGAGCGTACTTCAGCCACGAAATGGTAAAAGCTTCTTCAACTCAAAACTTCAAGATTGCTTTTATTGCCAACATTCGAAAATAGACGATGGTTTTTGCGTGATGGGATACCTACTTAATATCGACCCCAAGAAAAGCAAGAAAAACAAAACCCCTGTGGAAGTTGGAACATTTTTGCCTGACTGCGGATCTGATTACGTCCTCAACCATGATGATGCGACGAAATATTATGGCCTTAAAGACGAGTTCACGTTCCCCACGATAGCTCCATATGCTAAGGCAATCTCGAATGCTCAGAATTACACTCTTAGAATCCAAGCATACGGCGAGTTGAAAGGGCCG
This sequence comes from Ciborinia camelliae, assembly GCA_025890175.1. NCBI lineage: Eukaryota > Fungi > Ascomycota > Leotiomycetes > Helotiales > Sclerotiniaceae > Ciborinia > Ciborinia camelliae. Next base: position 2,076,812 of record JANPYM010000012.1, read on the forward strand.
GCAAGGGCTCCTGTTATAGTTATTCAAGGTTGGGAGATAGGGTTAAATTTTACAAATCTAACGAAGTTGCCATCAGACTTGGCAGCGCCGATAGATGGTAATCTAATCATGTGGGCGGCTAGGTGGCCTTGCTTCGGCTATGAGAATAGTTTCTGGGGTAATAACAATTAGAGGTAAATTTAGCGCATGTCGGAATATGATATTAGTACTGGTTTAAGATATTGATCAAGAACTTCTGAGGGAATATGATAGCAGAGGATGGATTCGATTTTGTTGGGAGGAAGCTCTCCTAAGATTCTGTTGCAGGGAGCTATGCCTATTACCCAATTATTATTGACAACAATAACATCGTTGCTTTACACAATATCATTTTCTTCTGCTTGTGTATAGACTATATTCAATACGCCTATCACTGTCCATTCTTTCCCAAGGTAAATAAAGATACATATAATACTTGTGAATTTAGGTGTTGCTTCATCTTGATTCAACCATTATACACAAACTGTTACTTGAAAATTACACTCCCCAACTCAGGTATCTCTTCAGGTGGTGATATTTGAAACATTTAGGGAAGAGTCGCAATCAAACCCTGACGATTCCTACTCAACTGGGTCCCAGAAATAAACCGGACAAGGATTTAAGTATAAAATTCCACATCTGCACCTGGTCTTGTAGTTTGTATCCTACCAAAGACCATGGTGTAGCTCGGGAAATACACTGACTCTTCAACCTCGGCCCTGATACCTAATGTCATGAGATTTCCCCGGACTACTGTATGACTCTACACATTAATTGTTATCCATGATTAACTCTCGGAAACATGTCGAGTCTTTTTTTTTTAGAATTGTTCTTCCCACTTCCCATCACGTTTATCCTCAAACTCTAAAAATTAACACGAAGTCAGAACTTCCATATTTTCTGCATCATACTTCAAACTTCCAATCATCAACAACCTACAACACAATCAACCAAACACAATCCAAGCATAATTCATTATGTACTGTCAATACCTCATCGCCTTGACAATCCTCATAGCTGGCATGTCCCAGCTCACTCTCAGCCTTTTTATACCAGAGTCCTTTTCACCCTCCACACCATCAAGCCTTGCTCTCAGACAAGAGGGCTACCGCTACTGCGTCTCACAACCAGTAGGAACATGTATCATCGCATACATTGTCAACCCCCAAGCAAGCCTCCCTCTTGAAATCCTGCTTATCTCCAACGATTGCGAGATGGCCATGGGCGGTGCAAGAAATCTGGCCAGAGATGCCAGCCCTGTCGGCATGCAGACAGCTTCCCTCGTCACATCTCCTGTTACGGTATTTACGGTGGAGTACCAGACAGATGATCTGCCCGCAGAGATAAAGGCAAATGGAACGAATGTAGATTGGACCATGGCAAACAGCACAGTTAGCAGCGGACGGACGATTTGGACCGGAACTTTCTCTTGTCACTTGAAGAAGCCTCAGCCTGGAGAAGGATGAGGAAGAGAACATATATCGTGATGCGGGCCATCACGATATGAGAGCCATGTATACGTTTTAGGATCTGGAGGTCAACAAAGGCTATTTGATACAGTTCATTATTGAGCGCGGAATATAACAATCAAACTTGTTACTTTTTGATTGTACCGTGCTCATTGGGGGGATGATCAGTTTGTGGGGGGGATGTGAGGGGTATGTATCATGATGGTGAGTATCACGATACAAAATCCATGTACATGGCATAGGTACTTCAACTGGAAGTTGATCAAGGATATGTAACATCCCTTGGTAACTGTGGATCATAAGAATCAAACTCGTTGCTTTTACCTGATAATCCCAAGAAAGTCCACGTCGGACAAGCTTTATGAAATAATCTAGATGTGATATGTGCCTACTTTTAAACATGTGAAAGTGTTAATTGATACTGATTCGGAATGAATAATGCTGCAAAATAACACAAAATCTTGAATTCACGTTGATGATTACTATAATTGTATCTTTCTCCACAAGCTGTCTGCTGATAATTCCATTTTGAATATGATATTGAATGTTATTAAAGATTGATGTATTTATAATACCTTTCAATATACAAATCCTTTATTTGCAATGAGCGTGTAGTTGGTGGAGCCATTCGAGTTTCAAAACAAAATCATCAATGTTTCAAAATGGTAGAAAATAGATGGGAGATTTCTTTTCGACCATGAATATCCAGAAGTCTCTACATATTTTGATATCTTTTGTTATTGTTGTGTATTGAGCTAGTGTATGTAGAACTATTTTATATCAACAATATCTAAAGACTGAGCTGTTATGTTGTGGGTGAATTATTTTCAACGTATGAGACACAAAATCAGCCCACAACTCCCTCGCAGGATCCGTCACCCAAAGAGATATTTCAACTCCCAAAGCAATTACATATTAAATCTTCCGACACAACTTGAAAGCTTAAACTCAAAGCAAATATTTGCAAGCAACAGTAAAGAATCCACCATGTTTTACACCATCTTTATCTTCTGGTCATACTTTCACATCTTACTTGCTGCCTCCCGCTTCCCTCCACCCATCCCTCTCAAGCTGCACATATTGGCACAGTCATCAACGTCACCAACACTATTCCCCTCACACAAACCACGTTCTCCCACCTCAGAAATACGCCCCTTCCCACCCTGCTCCCCCGCCGCGCAAGCACCTAAATACGCCTCGCTCTGCACTCTCTGGTTCACAGCCGCTCTCCCATCTCAAGATGACTCGCACCCACTTGACATATCCATCTTTGCACCTAACTGTGCCCTCCAACTACTCTTTCAACCCAGCCTCCCGCTCAATAGAAATATAACCATCGATACCACCAACACCAGACTTCTCGGCGAGTTCTCAATGGAAGTTGACAATTCCACTTGGCAACAAGAGACTTGGTACGAGCGTATGATTGTAGATTTTCAGCTTCCGCAGGATGATTCTGGGACGCCGTATTATCCGGATGATTTTATGGGAAGGGTTGTGAGGTGGTCGGGGTTTCAATGTACCGTTAATCCGTGTGTGCAGAGTATGGGGACTGCACCGAGTGGAACCTGTGATCCTGAGGCGGGAATCGCGAAATTTCTTGTGAGCGGTGCATAGACAAGGAAATGCACAGGTTTTGTTTTCAGGTGGCTGGCTCGCTGAGAAATGATAATAAGTGATGTATTGATAGTACCAGAAAAGAATATAATGCGTTGGACTTCCAAAGTCTGAAGTGCGAAAAGAATCAAGTAATGACAATCTCTAAATTCGGCTAGTATTTCCCATAAACAACTCATACCAAATATCAATATTGGTTCATACACATGATAAATAGATGACAAATAATTCAAACCATCTAAAGATGAACTTGAGAACCTCTCCGTCACGATTTTCTTGCTCTCCGTGATATAAATATAGAGTTTCTCACACTTAAAGGGATTGGAGGGAGAAGCTTTTCTTAAGCCCACCAAAAAGAGCCCAGATATCTGCTACCCTAAAAAAACATGAAATACCACTCATATAAACAAATAGCCCGTCACTAAGTCCAAGCCTCTAAGCACAAAAACATCACGATCTTCAGCCAGAGACAACATGCTCCTTATCCCCTGGCCAAACAGCACGGAACCCTTCCTCGCCAGGAGCCGTATAATCAATCTCACCATTAACCAACGGAAATGCAATGCCTATAAACTCGCATCAATTTTAATCCAGTATAAAACTATTAACTAAGATATCAAGAAAAGACTCACCATATGTAGGATTAATAAGCGATTTCTGATCGAATATCGAGAAAGCACGCGAAGTTGCCCAGTCGTCAATGACTTGCCAGTTATTGCATGTATGCCAACTATTTTGCGTTAGTTCTGGGGCTTTTGAGAATGAAATGGGGGGGGGAGCTGGAGAGAGATAAATACCCAGCAAAGTCAGGCATAGGTCGTCTAATACCCTCTTTCCACTCAAATGTAGTGATTGAGGTATCAGAATGGCACATTAACGCTTGACGAATATCATCAATGCAATGATCTATCTCGTTATTAGTACAATCTCAAATCAAGAAGAAGCGAATCCAGACAGAACTTACCAACATGCATTTTCGTCGTTGGTCCCTGAGCATCGGGGTAGTAATCGGCATAAAAAGCCTCTCTCATGAATTTCTCAAATTGTCAACTACATCCTTGAGACTAGTATCCCAGGTTCCTGAGCACTTACTAGACAATGCAAATGATGATAAACACCTACTTGGCCTATTTCTCTCGCTTCTTTCACTTTCACTCGAAACATGTCCCACTTCTCTAACCACTTCACCTTATACCCATAGTTATATCATAAAAGTGAGATCCATTTAGCGCCCCGCATCGCGCCTCGAGGTTATAAGGGTCAGAATTTCTGAAGTTTCAAAACTTCGCGACCTTGGCGATTACAACACCACGATCCTCGAATTTTCACTTCACAACGATACTTCAATTTCATACATTTAAGCTTTCACCATGCCACCAAAACCTTCAGAAGAAAAGAAGAACCTGAAATCGCCTCAGGAGATTTATGTTGAAGAAAAGATGGAAGAATTCAATCGACTCAGTGCACCGCTGAAGGAGGGTGTTAATAATTGCACTATTGGCAAGGAAGAATTGAAGAATCGTTTGGAGGAATTGAAGGAGATGTTGCAAGATGAAGAGATCACTATCTCTCAAGCAAAGGTATACAGCCATATCCTATAGTCCATAACAAATACTTACGATTAATAGGAAAAAATAGAGAGAGGATTGGCCGCGGAGGAGCTTCGTGCCAAAAATATTCGAGCCGAGCTCAACTATCTTCGCAGAAGAAGATACAGCACCACCATCGGCCCAAGAAATCTCGCAGCATATGACGAGACACTAGATATGGCGAAACGATTGAAAGATGAAAGCGAAGAAACGTTGAAACTGGCCGCATCCAACGAACCAGATAACATCTCCTATAAGGCCCAAATCAAGAAAATGGAGGCCCAACTAGGGGCGATTGTTATCACAAAGAAGATTGACTTGTCCAAGAAGGAGGAGGACGAGATTAGGGCCAAGATCAGCCGTGAAAAGTGGCTGGAGTTAACGGAACCAGCTTGGAAGGAATTTGAAGAGAACCATGACAATTTTTTGAAGGAAAATGGTCTACCTCCAATCGTGGTCAACCATGGATGGTTGGCAAAGGCAAGAGAGAAGAAGAAGCAAAGAGAAGCCCTTGGGGCTCAAGGTGCTGCCCTTGACAGCAGCCAAAGCTGTGGAGATACCAGTGCAGCAGTTGAAGATACGAGTATGGCGGAGGCGGAGGCGGAGGCGGAGGCGGCTCCAGCTGACCAAGAGAACTGGGAAGCATATAACCGTATCAGTTTTTATGATGATTAGTACTGAGCGTGAAAGTGGATGGGGATGGGGGTGGATTTTATGCTTCGGTTCGGTTCGTTTGTTTAAGGGGGGGGGGGGTTGGAGTTAATTAGCGATGACTTTTTTACCAATGGACTTTTTTTCCTACCTCATACTTTTTTGAACCTTCTATTGCTTACATGTGAATAATTCTACTTTTCATACGTACAATATGCCGTACTAGATCCTCAATACGCGTCACTGTTGTAAGGTAGTATACTAAGTAGAACACTGGCGAATCTTTCTTGATATTCATCGCAATTATCGAACCCTCCTATGTATTCATATCTAGCATTTAGGCTTTAGGTTGCGGGGACCGAGGTATTACATGTCAGTCAAAATTCTCTCTATGGAATATATAGGGACGCATCCCCCGAACGCTTTCCACTAGTGATACACAGCCTGGCAGGAGATTGAAATCAAGTCACGCAAATCGATACCTTTCAACAAAGAAACCAGTATTGTCCATGGTGAGATCCATGGTGTAATCGCATTCCTAACTATCCGCATTGAGGACCTCTATCTACAGTTCTCAAATTCCCATCTTTGGTGGCTCTTAATCCTTCGGATGATTCATATATTTGCCCATTGGTTTGTCTCGATACAATGGATCCCACTACAATAGACGGATCGGCTAGCAATTTGCTTCTGTACTTCGTGACAAGAAATTATCTTAACAACCTCTTTTGGCCGTGCAATGTAGATATCTTGTCTCCGGTAAGAAGTTGATAGTAGCTTGTCATCTTTATCGGCATACTACCACTTTCCCGAACCGTTCTAGAGGAATACTACCCGAAGCTGATACAACCCTCCCGGACAGTTTAATTCTGCATATTGTTAAAGAAACGGTTGCTTTGTAGGTTCGGTTCAGCCCAACCTAGCCAGTGTAGCGTAGCGCACGCCCGTGCGGGGCAGCGAAGCTGTATTCTACCTTAATCCAATCCTTTGCTTCCATGTCATATATCTGATCGGAGTCATACTCTTGACACATATGCATGTATTTTACAATCAACATTCCATCAGATATACCTTCTTTTGACACATTTTCTCCACTAATTCAGGCAATGTTTCTGTATCAGAAATTCTGCATGTGCACACAGAAATCGCAAAGAAGCCTCCTCTATCAGCAAATCCACCGGATACCACCATTGAATCCTTGTAGTTATCGGTCATGTTCATATAGCGAACTGTCTTCTCCAGGGATTATGTCTCACATTGCATTCTCATTATCACTAGAGTCGGAATTTGGACTTGTGGACTTGAAGAACTGTGGACCTGAGGTTCGTGGAATTGAGAATTATGGACTTGAGGAATCGTGGATTTTGCAAACATTCTGTATACGGGCCCATAGTGGTAAGTTTGCTTATATTGGAAATACTAACGCAAACACTAATGCGGAATCATTTGCCAATTAGAAGCTACAGTGGGGTTTACTTAGGGTTGGGGTTAGGGTTTATAATTTAGTATTAAAATAAAATTTGGAGTATGTATAATTCTATTATAATTAAATTATATTTTAATTTTTATAATTTTGATTATATATAATATAAATTTCTTTTTTTTGATTATAATTAATTTTATAAAAAACTTAATTTATTTTATATATAATAATATTAAAAATATTATTTTATATAATTTATATATTTTGTTTTTTATATAATTTAAATATTTTCTTTTTATAATTTAAATATTTTGTTTTATTTTTAATTAAAATATTTTATTTTTTTTCTAATTAAAATAAAATATTTCTTTTATTATTAAAATGATTTAGTTTATTATATATAAAATAATATTCAACTTATTTTATTTATATAATTTAAATATTTTATTTTTTTATAATTAAAATATTTTGTTTTTTTTTAATTAAAATAATTTAGTTTACTATATATAAAATAATATTAAACATATTTTTTTTATACAATTTAAATATTTTCTTTATAATTAAAATATTTTAATTTATTATATATATAATAATATTAAAAATATTATTTTATATAATCTAAATATTTTCTTTTTATAATTATAATATTTTATTCTTTTTATAATTTAAATATTTCTTTTTATAATTCAAATATTTTATTTTTTTATAATTCAAATATTTTTTTTTTTATAATTATAATATTTTTATTCCAAAAAATAAATTATTTTTATTGAAAAATATTTTTATTTAAAATAATATATCATTTTTATTTAACAAAAATAAATTATTTTAATTAAAAAAAATAATAATATTTTTCTTTGAAAAAATATTTTAATTAAAAACAATATAATACTTTTATTCAAAAACAAAATCTATTTAAAAAACTAAAATATTTTTATTAAAAAAATATAATATCTTTTTTTAAAAAATAAATTATTTTTATTAAAAAAAAGATTCTTTGAAATATAAAAGATATAATATTTTTATTTAAAAAAATAAATTATATAATTAAAAAAAAGAATCTTTATTTAAAAAATAAATTATTTATATTTCAAAAAAGAATTATTTTTATTAAAAATAATATTTTTATTTAAAAAATAAATTATCTGTATTTCAAAAAAAAAATTTTTATTAAAAATAATATAATATTATTTAAAAAATAAATTATTTTTATTCAAAAAACTTAAAATATTTTTATATAAAAAAAAAATAATATCTTTATTTAAAAAAAAATATCTTTATTTAAAAAATTAAATTATTTTAATTAAAAGAAATATAGAATTTTTATTTAAAAAAAATATTTTTATTTTAAAAAATATCTTTATTTAAAAAATATCTTTATTTAAAAAAATATCTTTATTTAAAAAATATCTTTATTTAAAAAATTAAATTATTATAATTAAAAAATTAAAATATTTCTATTTAAAAAAATATAATATTTTTATTTAAAAAATATAATATTATTATTAAAAAGAAATTATTTTAATAAAAGAAATATAATTTATTTTTTAAAAAAAGATATTATATTTTTTTAATAAAAATATTTTAGTTTTTTAAATAGATTTTGTTTTTAAATAAAAATATTGTATTGTTTTTAATTAAAATATTTTTTCAAAAAAAAATATTATTTTTTTTTTAATTAAAATAATTTATTTTTGTTAAATAAAAATAATATATTATTTTAAATAAAAATATTTTTCAATAAAAATAATTTATTTTTTTGAATAAAAATATTATATTTTTTTAAATAAAATTGTTGGTATCAACGTGGTTTCAAAGTGTAAAGTACTTTCAATCTGTAGTATATGTTGATAATCTCTGATTTATAAAGCTATGCTAGAGTAGATAATTATATAGAGGTCTAGTGCCGTACTAGAACGTACTAAAACGCACTAGGCGTTCTAGTAGGTTCGCGATGCTAGCCGAACCGTCACGTGCCCGATCACGTGCTAGTCACGTGCAGGTCACGTGACCGGTAGGTCACATGATTTTCCCAACAAAAATAAAAATATTTCTTTTTTTTAATTATAATAATTTATTTTTAAAATAAAGATATTATATTTCTTTTAATTAAACAATTTATTTTTTTAAATAAAAATATTTTTTTTAAATAATAATAATTTGATTTTTTTTTTTAAAAAATAAATTTTTTTAAATAAAAATTTTTTAAATTTTTTAAATAAAAATAATTTATTTGTTAAATAATATTATTTTTATTAAAAAAAAGATTATTTTAAATATAAAAGATATAATATTTTTATTTAAAAAAATAAATTATATAATTAAAAAAAAGAATCTTTATTTAAAAAATAAATTATTTATATTTCAAAAAAGAATTATTTTTATTAAAAAATTAAAATTATTTTAAAAAATAATATAATATTTTTATATTAAAAAAATAAATTATCTTTATTTGAAATAATAAATTATTTTTATTTAAAAAAATAAATTTTATTTTATTTTAAAAAAAAAAAAAATATATATATATTTTAATTATAAAAAAAAATAAAATATTTGAATTATAAAATAAATAATATATTATAATTATAAAAAAAAAGATTTAAATTATAAAAAAATAAAATATTTGAATTATAAAAGAAACAATATATTATAATTATAAAAAGAAAGATTTAAATTATAAAAAAATAAAATATTATAATTATAAAAAGAAAATATTGAAATTATAAAAAAAACAAAATATTATAATTATAAAAAAAACATATTCAAATTAAAAAAGAAACAAAATATTATAATTATAAAAAGAAAATATTTAAATTATAAAAGAAACAAAATATTATAATTATAAAAAAAAAATATTTAGATTATATAAAATAATATTTTTAATATTATTATATATATAATAAATTAAAATATTTTAATTATAAAGAAAATATTTAAATTGTATAAAAAAAATATAATTTTATATATAATAAACTAAATTATTTTAATTAAAAAACAAACAAAATATTTTAACTAACCATTACAAAAAATAGATTTTCAAACTATAAATTCAAAAAACCCTTTATTTTCTTTTTCTATATAATTATAAGATTCTTTGAATTAATAATTTAAAAATCTATTTTCTGCGATGGTTAATAATATTATTAGTATTATTAATATTATTAATATTATTATTAGTATTATTAATATTATTAATATTATTATTTAATTCATTAATTATTTATTTCATTTATTTCATTTATTTCATTTATTTCATTTATTTCATTTATTTCATTTATTTCATTTATTTCATTTATTTCATTTATTTCATTTATTTTATTTATAAAGACAAGCCCCCAAACCCCCATTTTTCACTACACTCGATTTGTAAATTCGATTTGTAAATTCGATATATAAACTAAATAAATTCGTAGGTTTGTAAATTCGTAAGTTCGTAAATTCGTAAATTCGTAGGTTTGTAGATTCGTAGATTTGCTAAATTCGATTCAATAAATAAATTCGTACGATTCGATAGATAGATTCGTACGTATATAGATTCGTAGGTTTGTATAATTCATAGAATAGATAGGTTTGGCTAGGTTCGATTAGATAAGTTAAATAAACTAGATAAGCTAAATAAACTAAATAAATAAACATACAATCGGAATCTTTAGTAAACCAATTAAAAGATACGAATTAATAATTATAATTATTTAAAAACAACTTTTAAAATAATACATTTTCAAAAAATATTTTTTTATATAAATAAAACATTATATAATTATAAAAAACCAAAATTGAACAAAAAATAAAGTAACTCGAAATATACCCGAATAGAAATTAACAAATAACCACTCTACTATATTCTACAAAGTAAAATGAAAACTTTATAAAATTTTGAAAAATACAAATATACCTAACGAGTATAATCACGTGATTTTAGAAGGTTAATATTTGAAGGAAAGATTAATATTTAAAAGGAAAGCTAATATTTAAAAGGAAAACTAATTTACTAAAAAAGTATTTAAATAAAAAACTTTGCAAAGAAAAGGTAAATAAATAAATTAACAAATAAAAGAAAATTAAAAAAATTAAAAATAAAAAATAAAAATATAAAAGAATATAAATTATAAATAAAATTTTCCGCAACGGCTAATTAAAATATATTTTAAAATAAATAATATATTTTATTAATATAAATAATATTTTTATTATTCTTTAATATTATAAATTCTTATAATATTTTTTAAAAAAATATTATTTTTTATATTATTAACATTTATAATATTTTTGATTATATAAATAATCTTTTTAATATTATTAAAATTTTAAAATATTTTTATTATTATTATTTAAAATATATAATTTTTTTTATAATATATATATTTTCTTTAGTCTAAATAATATTTTAAAATAATATTTATAATTAATAATATTATAATATATTAATATAAATAATTTAAAATATTTTTTGAATAAATAATATTATAAAATATTTTGAAAATAAATAATATACTTTGTTAATATAAATAATATTTCTATTATGTTTTAATATTTTTTATTTTTATAAATAATTTAAAATATTTTATAATATTAATATCAATTTTATAATATCTTGAAAAAAGATAATTTGTTTTATTATTGTTAATATTTTAAAATATTTTTTAAATAAATAATATTATAAGATATTTTAATTATAAGTATATTTCTTATTCTTTTTGTTAAATAAAATTTATATTTTAAAATAATATTTAGAATAAACAAAACTTTTTATTTTTATAGATAATTTAAAATAATTTATAGTATTAATATTAATTTTATAATATTTTTAAAAGAAATAATTCTTTTTATTATTATTAATATTTTAAAATGTTTTTTTAATAAATAATATTATAAAATATTTTGAGATAAATAATATATTTTATTAATATAAATAATATTTTTATTATTTTTTAATATTATAAATTCTTATAATATTTTTTAAAAGAATATTATTTTTTATATTTAATAATATTTTTTATTATTAATAATATTATAAAATATTTTCAATATAAATAATATTTTTTTTTAATATAAATAATTTAAAATATTCTTTTAATAAATAAATTATAAAATATTTTAATTATAAATATATTTATTATTCTTTTTATTATCTAAAATTAATATTTTAAAATAATTTTTAAAAATATATAATATTTTGTATTTTTATAAATAATTTAAAATAATTTGTAATATTAATATTAATTTTATAATATTTTTAAAAAAAATAATTTTGTTTTTTATTATTAATATTTTAATTATAAATATAATTTTTTTTTTATTATATAAAATTAATATTTTAAAATAATATTTAGAATAAATAATATTTTTTATTTTTATAAATAATTTATATTAGTTTATATTAAGGAGTATAAATATGTATATATAAAATAAAGATAATTAATAATATAAATATAAATTTTTATAATATTATTAATATTTTAGTTAAAAGGATATAAGAAAAAATAAATTATATAGATATAGTATGTATTAATGTTTAATATTTAATTATTTGTTATATTTATTAATATATATTTTAATAATTTAAAATAATTTATAATATTTTTAAAAAAGAATTTTTTTTATTATTATTATTATTTTAAAATATTTTTTTAATAAATAATATTATAAAATATTTTGAAATAAATAATATATTTTATTAATATAAATAATATTTTTATTATTTTTTAATATTATAAATTTTGATAATATTTTTTAAAAAAATATTATTTTTTATATTTAATAATATTTATAATATTTTTGATTATATAAATAATCTTTTTAATATTATTAAAATTTTAAAATATTTTTTAAATAAAGAATATTTTTATTATTATTATTTAAATCATTTATAATTCTTTTTATAATATTAATATTTTTTTTAGTATAAATAATATTTTTTAAATAAATAATATTATAAAATATTTCAAAGATAAATAATATATTTTATTAATATAAATAATATTTTTATTATTATTTAATATTATTAATTTTTATAATTTTTATAATATTTTTTATATTTAAGAATATTATAAAGTATTTTTAATATAAATAATTTTTATAATATTTTTTTATATTATTAATATTTATAATTTTTTTAATATTATTATTAAAATTTTAAAATATTTATAATTTTTTTTATAATATAAATATTTTTTTTGGTATAAATGATATTTTAAAATAATTTTTATAATTAATAATATTATAATATATATTTAATAGAAATAATATATTTAATAGAAAGAATATTTTTTAATATAAAAATAATATTTGTTAATATTATTTTTATAATTAAAAAATTTATTATGTTTATTAAAATATAAAAAAAATATTAATTATATTAATATTATAAAATATTTTTAATATAAATAATTTTTATAATATGTTTTTATATTATAAATATTTATATTTTTTTTAATATTATTATTAAAATTTTAAAATATTTATAATTTTTTTTATAATATGAATATTTTTAATTGGTTATAATATTTAAAGTTATTAATAAATAAAAAAACAGTTTTTTGTAATTTATTAAATTTTTTTTGTTAATTTAAAAATTATTATTTTTAATTAAATTATATTATATAAAATTAAATTTTTATATTAAAAATTATTATAAATAAATTAATTATTAAATTATTTAAGATATAGTAATATAATATATATATTAAATTAACTTTTTTTTTATAAAAATTAAATATAAAAAATATATTATTATAAAATATTTTTTTATATTTTAAAATTTTTATAATTAATATTATTTTAAAAAATTAATATTTATTATTATCAAAACTTTATTTTTTAATAAAATAATTTTATAAAATATAATATTATTTTATAAATTTATAAAATATTTTAAAAATTCGATAATATTTTATTATAATAATAAAATAAAATTAAAATCTTTTTATTGTAATAAAATAAAATTGAAATTTTTTTATTATAATAAAATATTATCGAATTTTATAATAACAAAAATATCCGATTAATATTTTATTATAATTTTATAAAATTTAAATAATTTTATTTTAATTAAAAATATTATAATATTTTTATTTTTAAAAAAAATAATTTTGTTTTTTATTATTAATATTTTAATTATAAATATAATTTTTTTTTTATTATATAAAATTAATATTTTAAAATAATATTTAGAATAAATAATATTTTTTATTTTTATAAATAATTTATATTGGTTTATATTAAAAAGTATAAATATGTATATATAAAATAGAGATAGTTAGTAATATAAATATAAATTTTTATAATATTATTAATGTTTTAATTAAAAGGATATGGGAAAAGATAAATTATATAGATATAGTATGTATTAATGTTTAATATTTAATTATTTGTTATATTTATTAATATATATTTTAATAATTTAAAATAATTTATAATATTTTTAAAAAAGAATAATTTTTATTATTATTATTATTTTAAAATATTTTTTTAATAAATAATATTATAAAATATTTTGAAATAAATATCAAAAAAAAAATATTATTTTTATTTAAAAAGATAAATTATATAATTAAAAAAATATAATATTTTTATTTAAAAAGAATATATTATTTTTATTTAAAAAATAAATTATCTGTATTTCAAAAAAAAGAAATTTTATTAAAAATAAAAATTATTTTTATTTAAAAAAATAAATTATATAATTAAAAAAAAAGTAATTTTTATTTAAAAAATAAATTATCTGTATTTCAAAAAAAAAATTTTTTCTTAAAAATAATATAATACTTTTATTTAAAAAAAAATCTTTATCAAAAAAATATATTATATTCATTTAAGAAATAAATTGTTTAATTGAAAGAAATATAATATCTTTATTTTAAAAATTAAATTATTATAATTAAAAAATTAAAATATCTTTATTCAAAAAGATATAATATTTTTATTTAAAAAAATAAATTATCTTTATGGAAAAATATTTTTATTAAAAAAATATAATATTTTTATTTAAAATAATACATCATTTTTATTTAACAAAAATAAATTATTTTAATTAAAAAAAAATAATAATATTTTTCTTTAAAAAAATATTTCAATTAAAAACAATATAATATTTTTATTCAAAAACAAAATCTATTTAAAAAACTAAAATATTTTTATTAAAAAAATATAATATCTTTATTTAAAAAATAAATTATTTTTATTAAAAAAAAGATTATTTGAAATATAAAAAATATAATATTTTTATTTAAAAAAATAAATTTTACAATTAAAAAAAAAATCTTTATTTAAAAAATAAATTATTTATATTTCAAAAAAAAATTATTTTTATTAAAAATAATATAATATTTTTATTTAAAAATTAAAATTATTTTAAAAAATGAATTATTGTTACTCAAAAAAATAAATTATTTTAATTGAAAAAATATAATATATTTATTAGAAAATTAAAATATTTTTATTTAAAAAAAATTATTTTAATAAAAAAAGTTAAATTATTACTATTTAAAAAAAGAATATCTTTATTCGAAAAAATAAATTATTTTAATTAAAAAAAATATAATATTTTTATTTAAAAAAGATTTTTTATCAAAAAAATAAATTATCTTCATTTAAAAAAATATCTTTATTTAAAAAAAGAAATTATTTTAATTAAAAAGATATAATATATTTATTAAAAAATTAAAATATTTTTATTTGAAAAAATAAATTTTTTTAATTTAAAAAAAATACAATATCTTTATTTAAAAAACAAATTATTCTTATTAAAAAATATCTTTATTTAAAAAATATAATATTTTTATTAAAGAAAATTATTTTAATTGAAAATAATATAATATTTTTATTTACAAAATAAATTATTTTTTTTCAAAAAACTTAAAATATTTTTATTTAAAAAAAATTTATTTTAATAAAAAGAAATATAATATCTTTATTTAGAAAGAAATATTTTTATCAAATAAATATAATAAATTATTTATATTTAAAAAATATTTTTAATTAAAAAAATAAATTATTTTCATTAAAAAAAATATAATACTTTTATTTAAAAATAAATTATTTTTATCAAAAAATATGTTATATTCATTTAAAAAATAAATTATCTTCATTTAAAAAAAAAAATTATTTTAATTAAAAAGATATAATATATTTATTCAAAAATTAAAATATTTTTATTCGAAAAATTAAAATATTTTTATTCGAAAAAATAAACTATTTTTATTTAAAAAAAACTCTATTTTAATAAAAAATATAATATCTTTATTTAAAAAAGTATTTTCATTAAATAAATATATTATATTTATTCAAAAATAAATTATTTTTATTTAAAAAAATATCTTTATTTAAAAAATTAAATTATTTTAATTAAATAAATATAATATATTTCTATTAATTTCGTTTGGGGGAGGGGGGTAAAGCGTATAGAATTTTAATTTATATATATAATCTTTTTTGTTATTTTTAAAAAGCTATAAAGATCAATTTTTTATATAAAGATCAATATTATATTAAAATATTTAAAATATTTTAATATATTTATATATTAATAATTTATATAACTAATTATATAATTATATCGATATTGGCGATTCTTTAGAAAAATAGAAAATTATATAAATTAATTTATTTTTTAGAAATTATATAATATTTATTTTATTTATATTTATATATCTATATATTTATTATATTTATTATATTTATTATATTTATTATATTTATTATATTTATTATATTTATTATATTTATTATATTTATTATATTTATTATATTTATTATATTTATTATATTTATTATATTTATTATATTTATTATATTTATTATATTTATTATATTTATTATATTTATTATATTTATTATATTTATTATATTTATTATATTTATTATATTTATTATATTTATTATATTTATTATATTTATTATATTTATTATATTTTTATATTTTTTATATTTTTATATAACTTTTCTTTTTATTTCGATTATAATGTTTGTAATTGTAAGTATAAATATAAATTGAAATAAAATTTTAAAATTGAAATGTTAAATTAATGATATAAAATCGAAATAGGGAATATATAAAATGTAGTATTGATGTAGATGATATTATAGAAGTTATTTATTTAGCACAATTTCGAAATGATAAAGGGGGGGTAGTATATAAAAGAGTGGTTTTGAAAATAAATTTAATAAAAAAGTTTATATTGAAATATTTGATTTAAAAATTGTTGTATTTTTAATTAAATATATAATATCTATCTCTTAATTAATTATATAATTAATTATATAATTTATTTATTTAATTAAATATATTAATTAATTAATTAAATAATTAATAAATTATATATTTATTTAATTATACAGGGTATAATTAAATGTACGGTACGGTAGTACGAACTACGCGAACACGTGCCTAGTACGATCATTCGAATCGCACAGGGTTCTTTCAGAATTCGAAACGCCGCATTAGGAAAGGTTGATTCTTTGTTCGATTTTCCATTGGAAAAAGCAATATAGTGGGGCATTTCATTTTCGATACTATGATTTTCAATCAATATAATCAATAGAATCAAAATACCATCAATATAATACTATTCTACTGTATATATATAATATAATACGCTTATCTCTTATTTAATTAATTAATCGTGATCTAGAACCTAGCCTACGTTCCCTGCGCCACGCATATACCCCTGCATATGCGTAGCATGTGACCTGTACGACTTGCAACTTGCAACAGGTTATGAGCCCGGTTCCTAGGCTATATAGGCCTGGCTCCCCTGTAGGCTAAGGAGATCCCGGTAAATCGATTCTAATAGGTCGATTTCATTGAATTCCATCGAATTTTATAAGAGATATCTCGAAAAACGAATTATATATTGATTCGAATCGCGAAACCTAGTTCGAAACCTAGTTCGAACCCTAGTTCGAAACCTAGTTCGAACCCTAATTCGAATCCAATCGAACCCTAGTTCGAATCCAATCGCGATCCTAGTTCAGATTCATCTGCCAATCGAATCTGACCCGATTCCGAATCGTATTTCGGCCCCTGAACCTACGATTCCGATTCGTATTTCGGCCCCTGAACCTACGATTCCGATTCGTATTTCGATACCGAACGAACCGAACCCACTTTTATACAAGGGTTGGAGGAATTGAAGGGATTAAGTGGAACGGCATTTTAAAGCCCGACCACTAGAATCGATTATACGATTAGATCGATTAGATCGATTATATAATTAGATCGATTCTACGATTTAATCGATTATATAAATTATATAATTAAATCGATTATATGAATTATATGATTTAATCGATTATATAACTTAATCGATTATATAAATTATATAATTAAATCGATTATATGAATTATATAATTTAATCGATTATATAACTTAATCGATTATATAAATTATATAATTAAATCGATTATATAAATTATATAATTTAATCGATTATATAAATTATATAATTAAATCGATTATATAACTTAATCGATTATATAAATTATATAATTAAATCGATTATATAAATTATATGATTTAATCGATTATATAAATTATATAATTAAATCGATTATACGATTAGATCGATTAGAGATTTAATCTCTACATATATATATATATATTTATATAATACTAGCGTATTTAGAATTTCGATTTATAGTTAAATCGATTTTTATTAATCTTGCTTTTAAATTTTTATTGATTTTATTTAAAAGTTTTAATTAATTTTTAATTAAAAGTTTAATTTCAATTTAATTATAATATTATTTTATAGTATTAAACCCTGAGGCCTGCGTCCCTAAGACTAAACCTAATTGAGCGTATAAAATTAGGTCCCTAGACGCTATATCTGTACGATTACGTCATCCATAGCGGATGGTATAGCAATATATCTTATACCAAGGTGCCCTAGCTTAATATTTATTTAAGAGGTGGCTGGTTTATATTGAAATAATATTATTATTATTTAACTTTAAGTTTTTATTTAGGAATTAATTAATTTAAAAATATTAATTAATTCTAAAGCATTAATTAATTAGTTTAAAAATATTAATTAATTTGAAAAATTGATTAATATAAAAATACTAATTAATATAGAAAATGCTAATTAATATAAAAAAGCTAATTAATATAAGAATATTAATTAGTTTAAAAATATTAATTAATTTTAAAGCATTATTTAATTAGTTTAAAAATATTAATTAATTTGAAAAATTGATTAATATAAAAATACTAATTAATATAGAAAATGCTAATTAATATAAAAAAGCTAATTAATATAAGAATATTAATTAGTTTAAAAATATTAATTAATTCTAAAGCATTAATTAATTAGTTTAAAAATATTAATTAATTTGAAAAATTGATTAATATAAAAATACTAATTAATATAGAAAATGCTAATTAATATAAAAAAGCTAATTAATATAAGAATATTAATTAGTTTAAAAATATTAATTAATTTTAAAGCATTATTTAATTAGTTTAAAAATATTAATTAATTTGAAAAATTGATTAATATAAAGATACTAATTAATAAAAATAGTGCTAATTAATGATTTATATTAAAATCATAATCATAATGATTTAAATCAAAATAATAATCAAAATAATGATTTAAATCAAAATAATAATTAAAATAAATGATTTATATTAAAATCATAATTAAAATAATGATTCGAATCAAAATAATAATTTATATTAAAATTATGATCAATATAATGATTTAAATTAAAATAATAATTTAAATCAAAATACTAATGATTCAAATCAAAATAAATAATTGATTAATTTTATATTAATTAATTATAATATTTAAAATAGATTTTTTTGTGTATTTTAAATACATTGCAATTAATTAATTAATTTTCTATTAATTAATTATAATATTTAAAATAAAGCTTTTATTTTATATATTAAATGATTGCAATAAATTAATTATAAGATTTAAAATACATTTTTCATAATATTTTAAATATATTGCGATTAATTAATTAATTTTATATTAATTAATTATAATATTTAAAATAAAGCTTTTATTTTATATTAAATGATCGCAATGAATTAATTATGATTTATATTATAATCATAATCAAAATGATTTAAATTAAAATAATGATTTAAATCAAAATAATAATTAAAATAAATGATTTATATTAAAATCATAATCAAAATAATAATTCGAATCAAAATAATGATTTAAATTAAAATAATAATTTAAATCAAAATAATAATGATTCAAATCAAAATAAATAAATAATTAATTTTATATTAATTAATTATAATATTTAGAATAGATTTTTTTATGTATTTTAAATACATTATAACATTTAAAATACATTTTTTATAATATTTTAAATATATTGCGATTAATTAATTAATTTTATATTGATTAATTATAATATTTAAAATAAAGCCTTTATTTTATATTAAATGATCGCAATAAATTAATTATGATTTATATTATAATTATAATAATAATTATTCAAATCAAAATAAATAATTGATTGATTTTATATTAATTATATATAATATTTAAAATAGATTTTTTTATGTATTTTAAATACATTATAATATTTAAAATACATTTTTTATAATATTTTAAATATATTGCGATTAATTAATTAATTTTATATTGATTAATTATAATATTTAAAATAAAGCCTTTATTTTATATTAAATGATCGCAATAAATTAATTATGATTTATATTATAATTATAATAATAATTATTCAAATCAAAAGAAATAATTGATTAACTTTATATTAATTATATATAATATTTAAAATAGATTTTTTTTATGTATTTTAAATACATTATAATATTTAAAATACATTTTTTATAATATTTTAAATATATTGCGATTAATTAATTAATTTTATATTGATTAATTATAATATTTAAAATAAAGCTTTTATTTTATATTATATGATCGCAATAAATTAATTATGATTTATATTATAATTATAATTAAAATGATTTAAATCAAAATAATGATTTAAATAGTTAATAATTAATTAATTTTACATTAATTAATTATAATATTTAAAATAGATTTTTTTATGTATTTTAAATACATTATAACATTTAAAATACATTTTTTATAATATTTTAAATATATTGCGATTAATTAATTAATTTTATATTGATTAATTATAATATTTAATATAAAGCTTTTATTTTATATTAAATGATCGCAATGAATTAATTATGATTTATATTATAATTATAATCAAAATGATTTAAATCAAAATAATGATTTAAATAGTTAATAATCAATTAATTTTATATTAATTAATTATAATATTTAAAATAGACCTTTTTATATATTTTAAATACATTATAACATTTAAAATACATTTTTTATAATATTTTAAATACATTGCAATTAATTAATTAATTATAATATTTAAAATAAAGCTTTTATTTTATATCAAATGATTGCAATCAATTAATTATAAGATTTTCAATATATTGCCATTAATTATTTAATTTTATATTGAAGAATCGCAATAAATTAGTTAATTATAATATTGAAAATATATATTTTTATAATATTTTAAATATATTGTAATTGATTAATTAATTTATATTAATTAATTATATTTTATAATAAAAGCAAATATATATCTAAACGCTATTATTATATTAAAAATTTAATTAATAAAAGTCTAATTGATTTAAATTGAATTTCCTCTTTAGATCAATTAGTAGATGGTTTAAATAAACCATTGGATAAAATAAAATTATTTAAATTAATTGATTCAATTTAGCAATTAATTAATAAATAAATAATAATGAAAAATAATGAATATATATAAATGAATATATATTAATGAAATTAATTGGATTAATTTTATTAATTCAATTATTAAAAATAATATTAAAAAGAATAAAATCAAAAGATTTTATTCTAAAAAATATTAATTTTCGAAATAAAATCGATACTTATATATATTATATATACGTATTTGTATTTTATTTTATTTCATTTTTATAAATTTATTTAAAATATTTATTTAATTTAATTTCATTTTATTTTATCTTATTTTTTATTTTTTATTTTTTATTTTTTTTAAGAGAAAGCTATTAAGGGGGCGTGTTGTATTTTTAATTAAATATATAATATCTATCTCTTAATTAATTATATAATTAATTATATAATTTATTTATTTAATTAAATATATTAATTAATTAATTAAATAATTAATAAATTATATATTTATTTAATTATACAGGGTATAATTAAATGTACGGTACGGTAGTACGAACTACGCGAACACGTGCCTAGTACGATCATTCGAATCGCACAGGGTTCTTTCAGAATTCGAAACGCCGCATTAGGAAAGGTTGATTCTTTGTTCGATTTTCCATTGGAAAAAGCAATATAGTGGGGCATTTCATTTTCGATACTATGATTTTCAATCAATATAATCAATAGAATCAAAATACCATCAATATAATACTATTCTACTGTATATATATAATATAATACGCTTATCTCTTATTTAATTAATTAATCGTGATCTAGAACCTAGCCTACGTTCCCTGCGCCACGCATATACCCCTGCATATGCGTAGCATGTGACCTGTACGACTTGCAACTTGCAACAAAAATGAAAAGTTATAAAAGTTAAAGGTTTTTATAAAAATAAAATAAATTCGATTTTGAAAAAGAAAATAGAAAAATCAAAAAAGTTAAAAAATATAAAAATAAGATAAATTTGAATTTGTTATAAAGTAAAATCGTAATTGATAGTTTAATCTTTTCGCAAAATGAAATCATAATTATTGCTTAGCTTAAACAATATATAATAAATATAAAATCTAATTATAAATATTATAAATATTATTTTTTATATTTTATTAATAATATATTATAATATATATTACAAATATAAAAAAATATACTTTTAATATTTTAAAAAAAAATTAATACATTATTTATTTAAAATATAAATCTTTTAAATATATTTGTTAATTATAATAATATAAAATATTTATTAATAATACAAATTTCGAATAATAAATTTAATCAATTTTTTTTTTTGATTTTATATAATATAATTAATATTTTTATAATAATATAATCATTTAATATTTATAATACTTTTAAATTTACAAAATTACTAATTTATAATATTATTAATTAATATTAGTTTTATTTAAAAAAAAAAAAATATATAAAACTTGAATCTATATATATAATCTTTTTTATTATTTCTAAAAAACTATAAAGATCAATTTCTTATATAAAAATGAATTAAAAAATTTCTAAATTAATTATTCAAAAAAATTCAGTTAAGGATTTAATTAAAAAATTTCTGAATTAATTATTCAAAAAAATTTAGTTAAGTATGGATAATAAATTTAATTAAAAATTTAATTAAAAAACAATTTAATTAATATATATAATTTATTTTAATCTTTATATATTAAATTTTTAATTATATTTATAAATAATCATTATTGTTATTTTAAAATATAATATATTTTTATTTTATATATTTTTTGATTATATTTAATATTATACATTAAACTTTAATTAATTATTTTTATATTTATTATTATATAAACTTTATTAAATATTATTTTTTATATTATTATTGTTATTATTATTATAATATAAAAAAAATTAATTATATAATTTATATATCAATTATTATTTTTTTATAATATAATTTAAACATTTATTAATATAATAAAATATAAATTATAAATTCAATTAAAAATTTAATTAAAAAATCTATTTACGATATAATTCAAACATTTATTGATATAATAAAGCACAAACTATAAATTTAGCTAAAAATTTAATTAAAAAAATTATTTTAAACATGATTTAATTGTTTTATTTAATTTTGTTTATATAAATAAAATAAAATATAATTTTTTAAAATTATATAAATAAAATAGAATATATAGAATTTCAAAAAAAAATTACTTTTATTTCAAAATTAAAATTATTTTAATTAAAAAAAATATAATATCTTGATTTAAAAAAATAAATTATTTTTATATTAAAAAAGTAAATTATTTTTATTTGAAAAAATAAATTATATTTATTTGAAAAAATAAATTCTTTTATTCAAAAAAATAAATTATTTTTATTTAATAATAATAGTTATTAATAATAATAAAAAAGTTTTTAAAAAAAACAAAGTTTTTATTATATTAATATCTAAAATAATTATTTATTAATTATTTTTGTATATGTAATAATTAACTTTATTATTATATTAATTAATTTAAAAAAAAGAAATTATAAATTAAAAGCTTAATATACTATGAGATATTATATTTATATTATTTATAAAATTTTGAAATTAATAAATTCTTTTTATTTAAATAAATTTAAAATTTTAAAAATATTTTTTTCAATTTTTAGAATTGAATTATATAAAATATTATTGCATATTTTTATAAGAAAAATAATCGAACTAGATTCAAATCTTTATTATTCGAACATTTCTAATTTGGAGTTTAGAAAAATTCAATGAAATATAGTATTAAAAAAAATAATAAATTAATTTTTAGATAATTTAAAATATTTAGTTTTGTTTTTATAAATAATAAACTAATTTCAATATATATAATGATAAATATTCTTTTATTTTTTTTATTAAAACTTGATTTTATAGAAATAAAGGGCTTATATATTGAAAAATTAAATATTATTTAAAAAATTATTTCGTTTAAGATACCTTATTATATAGATTTTATTATACTACAAATTTAATTTTTAATATTATTAATATATATTTAAATCTTTATTTATTTATTTTATACTTAATATTCTATACTTAATAAAATTAATCTAATTATATACATTAATACTGATTTTTATATATATATTATTTATATTTAATTATATTATTTCAAAAAATATTGATATATCTTAATCTTCATTTTTTCTGTTTTTAATATATATATTATAAAATATTTAATTAAACAAAAATTGGAAATATATAGATTTAATTAAATTAAAAAAAATTATAAATAATTTATATAAGAATATAAAATTAAAGAAATAAAAAAGGGAAAAAAAAAAATAAAAAAGAAAAAAAAAGAAAAAAAAAAAAAAAGGTAAAAAATAA
>JANPYM010000013.1:6672-76015 GCA_025890175.1 Ciborinia camelliae
TTTCAATTAATATAATTTATATTATAATTAAAATTAATATTTAGATTTTATATTAAATTAAAATAATTGTATAGATTATAAAATCGTATATTATAAATATATATTTATATAAATATTTAAATTTATATAAATATATAATTTTTAAATCTTTATATATAATTAAAATATTATTTTAAAATATTATATATATTTTTTCAAAAATTCTTTAAAATTAATATATTTTTTTTTATAATTAATAAAATAAAATTAAAATATAAAATATTAATTGTAATCTTTGAATTTATTTAATAATCCAATTAAATTAATTATAGAATATATAATTTAAAAGTTATAAATAAGATATTTAATAGTCTCTAATATTAAAAGACTAAAGACAAAGTTTATATAAATATATATTTTTTTAATATTATATTATTAATAATATTATTTTTTTAATTTTTATAATTAATATAAATTATTAATATTTTATTTAAATTAAAATCAAAATATATTAATTAAAAGTTTTAATTATATTTTATAATTTAATATCAATTTTATATATTTTATAAATAATTTAAATATTTTATATTAATTTTAATATATTAATATAATAAAAACATTATAATTAAAATATTACAACATTAACACCATAATATTTTAAGATTTTCTAAATAGTATAGATCACTAGCCCCTAATAAATAATTTATATCTTACAAATAAATAAATTAATTATATAAATTTTTTAATGGATTTTAATAAATTTTGATTTTTTTTTTTAAAATTATTTATATTTTTTATATTAATTTTTATATTAATCTTATAAATAAATTATATAATTATAATATTTATACTAATATTTATAAATATTAATAAAATCTGCGAAACGGATAAAAGGCCTTATGGATAATCCATAAAGCAAATATATTGTAGATACCCATACAAAACGGAATTCTTTTTATATAGCCTATAAATGTTTTAACAAAATCAAATATATTTATAAAAAAAAAACAGTATTAATAATTAAGAAAAAATTTTAAACAAAAAAAAATATTGTTTAAATTATAAATAATATATTACCAAATAGTTTGGACTAGATTTTTAATTAGATAATCTGAATTATTATGGATAAGCTTACAAATATAAAAAAAAATTCTTTAAAACAAATAAATTGTAATAAAAAAAATAAATTAAATTTCGAAAACAATATAAAATTTTAATTATTTAATCATTATTTTTTTATTTTTTTATAAATTCGATTAAAAAAAGATTTGTAAAAAACTATAAATTATTATTTTTAAATTTTTATAAATATTTTTTATATAATCTTTTCAATATTAAGATAAAGATTATAAATTATAAAAACTTTATTATTAAAAAACTAAAAAAACTTTTAAAATTGTTTAATTATAATATTTAATTTCAAATTATTTGTTTTTTATATAATTTTAATCAAAAAATATAAAAGCTTATAAATAATAAATATAATTTATTTAATATAGTTTTTTATAAAAAATAGATTAAACTTTTTTATTAATTTTATTAATAAATATTATATAACAAATCAAAGATAATTGTTTTGAATTTATCAAATATATTAAAAATTGATATTATTAATTTTAATAATAATAATAAAAATATCGAATTCATTAATATATTTAATAAATATTTTAAAAATATATTTATATTTAAAAATAATTAAAAATGTTTATAGGGCAAAATAATTATTAATAAAACATTTTTAATAGTTAATAATCAAACATTAAATAAAATTAAATTAAAAACTTTTTAATTTATAAATTTTAAGAAAATTGTTTATTTATATTTAAATTTTTTTAAAAACATTATTTTCGAATAATATATATATTATAATAAAAGTTTTATAATTATTGTAAATATCCAAAAAAAAATAGAAAATTATATTTATATAAATTTTTTTGATATAATAAATATATTAATTAATAAGTATTTTTATAAAAAATTTGTAAAAAATTAGTTGTTATTTATTTAATTACTATTATTAATTGATTTGAATAATCGAATTTAAATTTTATATAATATAATATAAATATAAATTATTATATAATCAATTTCTTTATTTAGTTAATATAATAAAGAATAATATTATTTTTTTTTTATTAAATATAAAATTCCTGATTTTATAATATTATTTTATAATTGCTTATTATTAATAAAAAATTATTTTTATTTAAATAATTTAAATAATTTGCGATTGATGTATAAGCTTTTTTTATTATTAAATTTATATTGGAATTGTATTATTTTAGAATTAGGAGATAATAAAAATTTGAATAAAAGTAGGGTAAATTGAAGATTTTTATAAATAAAATAATTTAAAAAATTTATTTTTTAATTATTTAATTATTAAAATATTAAATTATTAATATAATTAATTTTTTTATAATAAATTTTATTAAATCATTATTATTATTTTTTTATTAAGTTTTAATTAATAATTAAATATATATATATTATTAAAAAAAAAACGTTGATAATATATAACTTATTTATAAAAAACAATTTTTGAGATAATAAATAATCCTTTTATTAAATAGCAATTTAGATTATTTAATTAATTAATATTAAATAATCAAATAATATTAAATAAACAAACAATATTAAATAGTTAAACAATATTAAATAATTAAACAATATCAAATAACTAAACAATATCAAATAATCGAATAATATTAATTAATTAAATAATATCAAATAATCGAATAATATCAAATAAATTTATTATATTTTTCGCTTTAATAATAATATTATATTTTATATTATTTATAATATATTTTATATTTATATTTATATTTACAATATATTCTATATCTACATTCATATTTATATTATATTCAATATATATTCTATTTATATTTATATTATATTTAATTTATTTTATATCTATATTTATATTTATATTTATATTATATTCAATATATTCTATATTTATATCTACATTTATATTATATTTAATGTATTCTATATTTATTTTAATAATAATAATAATTTAAAATAAAAATAATAAGTATTAAAGGAAAAATATAAAAGATTAAAATAATGAAAA
Source organism: Ciborinia camelliae (assembly GCA_025890175.1). NCBI lineage: Eukaryota > Fungi > Ascomycota > Leotiomycetes > Helotiales > Sclerotiniaceae > Ciborinia > Ciborinia camelliae. The sequence goes on from JANPYM010000013.1 coordinate 9,734, forward strand.
TAAAAAATAATAATAATTTTTAAAAAAAAAATAATAAATTTTTATATTAAAATAAGTTTTTGTTTTTAAAAAAATTAGTTTTTAATTAACTAATAATTTATTAAATTAAATATTCTAAATATTATTTAAAATTGTTTTTGATTCAAATTTTTGATTAAATTTAATAATTATAATAAAAAATGTTTTGAAAATTTATAAATAAAAATTAAATATAATATTTAATAATTTAAATTCAATTTATTTATATTTTAAAATAAATATAAAATATAAAATTAGGTGTGGGGGTATAGCAAATGTTATTTTTTGAAAGATCTTTATTAAAATTAATTTGAATACAAAATAAATAAATATTTATATTTAATAAAATAATAGCCCCATATTTAATTTAATTTGTATATAAATAAAATAAAATGTAACTTTTTAGTTTTGATATTAAATATTAAAAGGTTATATTCAATTTAATTTATATATAAACAAAATAAAATATAATTTTTTAGTTTTGATATTAAATATTAAAAAATTATATTTGATTTGATTTGTTTATATAGAAACAAAATTAAATATAATTTTTTTAATTGAATATTTATATTTAAAAGCCTATATATTCTATTTTATTTATATAATTTTAAAAAATTATATTCTATTTTATTTATATAGGCGAAATCGAATATAACTTTTTTAATTAAATATTTACAAATTATATTTTATTTATATAAATAAAATTAAATGTAACTTTTTAATTTTAATATTAAATATTAAAAAGTTATATTTGATTTGATTTGTATATAAACGAAATAAAATATAATATTTGTATATAATAAAAAAGCAATTTTATTTATATTTGATTTAATATATAATATTTATATTTAATAAAATAATAATCTCTATATTTGATTTAATTTATATATAGACAAAATAAAAACAAAAAATATTGAAATAATATTTTATTTGAAGTTTATTTAGAATTTTCTTTTAATTTTAATAATTATTTTTAATTTTTGATTTTTTAAATAATTATTTTAAATTTTTGATTAAAATATTCAAAAGTTTATTCTAATAATTATAATTAAAATTATTTATATTTTATTTCAAAAACCACAAAATCGTAATAAAATTATATATAATTTATTTCAAATTATATTTAAAATAATATATAATTCATTTTAAAAATTATACAAATATAATTATTATTTTTTTTTTTTTTTTTTTTTTTTTCGTTTTATAATTTTTTATATATCAAATATAAAATAAAAAAAAAAATCTTTTTCAAATAATAAAATTAATAAAATAAATAATTTATTATGTTTTTTATAAAAATTTAATTATTTTTGAAAATTAATAGGTTTTATTTTGTAAATAAATATTAATTAAAAATAATCAAATAAATTTAATATTTTATAATAAAAATAAATTTTGTTTTCAAAAGAATAAAATTTTAAAGATTATTATTATATTAGCTATACATAATCACGATTATAATATTTATATAAAATAAATTAAATTTTATTAAAATTAAACAAAAAAAAATTAATAATATAAATAATTTTTTTAAAATATTATTTTTATTTATTTATAATAAATAAAAAAAAGGTTATAATAAAAATAAAAAAGATTTATTAATAATAAAGACGAAATACTTTATTCCCCTAATAATTCTGTTTTTTAAATTAATTGAAAATATTAATATATAGATTTTTTATATTAAAAAAATAATTTAAAATAATAGAAAACTTTTTTTTATAAAAACCGATATTATTATAAACAAAATCGGGATATTTAAAAATTTTAAAGATATTTTTGATATATTGATTTACAATTTTAAATAAAACTAAAACTTTTTTTTTTAATAATTTATATAATATAATAAAAAATATATATTTTAATATTTAATTAAAATAAAATTGTTTTTAAATAATATATTAATAAATAATTATAATAAAACTTATATAGAAATTCAAAATAAAATAAATTTTGATAAGGAAATTCTATAGTTTTTTTTTATTTATATTTAAAATTTAATTTTTAATTATATTAATAATTCAATTAATCTTAATAATATAAAAAATTTATTTTTTGTATTTTATAATAAATTTTGTAAATATTAGATTATTTATAAAAAATTTTTTAATATATTTAAAATTAATAAAAAAAATTTCAAAATTTATTTTAGAAATAAAATAATTATATTTTATTTGTTTTATTATTTAAGTTATTTTTATATTATATAAATATTCAATTTTTATTCAATTATTTTTATTTAAAAATATATTAGACTTAAAAACAGTTAAATTGGAATTATTAAAATTTTAATTTTAAACTTTAAATATAGATTTTATTTAATAATTTTTGAACAAATATAAAATATTGATAATATTTCGAAAAAGTATATTATATCGAATTATAACAAAAAATATAAAAATAATAATAGTTTAAAATTATTTAATATATTTTTTTTTTATATTCAAAAGGATAATTTTAAATTTTATAAAGGCTTTATTAATATTATCACAAAAAAAAGTAAATATAATATTAAAAAAAATAATTTAATATAAAAAATATTGTGGAATATAATAAGGTTTAATTTTTGTAATTGAATTTAATCTTAATTGTTTATTCAAAATAATTTAATAATATATTTAATGGATTAAGGGTTTTGAAGATTTTATTTGAATATTATATTTTATTTAAATATTATATTTTATTTGAACATTATATTTTATTTAAATATTATATTTTATTTAAATATTTAATTAAGCTTTATTATTATTTTTAATTATTAATATTAAATTTTTAAAAAGATTTGGAAAAAAGGAATTTATAGGTAAAGAAGAAAATATAGGATTGAGATTCTTTAATAAAATTATTAAATAATAATTATTTTTTTAATTAATTAAATAATATAAAAGTTTAATACAAATATTATTTTATATATAATATTTTTTTTAAATTTAATATATTATAATTGTAATTTTCTTGATAATATAATTAATTTGTGTTATATTATGAATATACACAAAGATTTTTATTTGAAAGGTAAGGATTTTAAATTTGTTAGTATTATTTATAATATTAATATAAATTATTTTATAAATTAAAATATTAATAATTATATTTTGAAATATTTTTATTATTAATATAATAAATTTTTGCTTTGTTTTAATATACATTTAATTATAATAAGTTTTAAAATAATATTAAACAAAATTTTTTATTATTATTATAATAACAAAAATAAAATTCTGATAAATAATGAAATAATATTGTTAAAAAAGTAATATATTATTATATCGAAATAATTTAATTCGAATATTATAATATTTTTTAATATAATAAAGCTTTTAAATAAAGATCTTAAAATTTTTATTATTTTTTTTAATAAAAAATTAACAATTTAAATTTATTTAATATTTAAAAAATTGAAAATAATTAAAATTAAATTTTCAATTTTATTATTTTAATTAATAATTTTTTAATTTTATAAAAATGTTTTTATATTTAAATTTTTTAAAACTTTTTATATTAAAAAAAATATATATATTTTAAAATATTTATAAATTATATTGATTAATCAATTTATAATATTTTAAAATAAATATATAATATTAAGCAATATAATCTTTAAGATTTTTAATATTTCAAAATAATTATTAAATATAACTATTTTTTTTATTAATATTTTGTTTGTTATAATTTGTTAAAACTTATAATTTATATATTTCAAATATAAAAAAAACTTTAAGATATAAATTAATATAATTTTTTAAAATAGAAAAAATAATTTTTTTATAAAGTTTAATACAAAAAATATTATTTAAATAAATTTCCAATTTGTTTTTACCTTTTTTATATTGAATATATAAATTAAAAAAAAAGCAAAAAAATTTGAATATAATTTTAATTAAAGATTTTGGCAAATAAAATATATAGGATTTATTTTGATAAAACAAAGATATACAAATTGTAATTCAAAATAAAATCAATATTCAAAACAAAATTTGTATTTAAATTATAATTAACAATTGATTTATCTTTATTTAACTCAATTTTTATATATACTCTATAAACTTAATCATTAATTTGAAGATTAATATATAAATAATATAATCAAATATTTCGAATAATAACAAAACTATTTAATTTTTTACAAATATTATTAATATTAATTATAATAAAAAGAATTTCGAAATTAATTATAATTTATTTATAAATTAATATACAAATATTAATTAATAATTTATAATTTAGATTAATATTATAATTAATAGCTTTTTAATAAAATTTATTAATTAAATTGGATGGAATAATAAAGATTTAATTTCTTTTTAACAAAATTTTTAAGATCGAAAATGGATTTATTTTTTTATATATTAATTAAAATTTATATTAAATTTAAAAAAGATTTAAAATAATTTTATTTATAAATTTAATATATAATATATAAAAAAATTTATATTATTATAATTTTTAATATATATATTTTTTTTTAATATAATTTGAAATTTTGAAAATAATGGAAAAATTAATTTGTTAAGTAATAATATATAATTTAATATATTAATTATAATTCAAATTATTATTAATTAATTTATTTTAATATTTTTAAAAAAATTCTTTATATTTTTTAAATAAACAAAAAAATCCTTTAATAAAATATTAAAAAAAATATTTGAAGATATTAAATTTGGATATAAGAATTATATTATTAAATATATCTATTTTTTCGATTTTATTATTATTATAATTATTAAAATTTTTTTTATTAAATATCTAAAAACTATTATTATAATATTAATTATTTTTATTAATTATATTTTAATCGTTTTAATTATTATTATATAAATTTATATTATTTGATTTTTAAAAATTAGATTATCAAATAAAATAATAATTCTAATTTTAATTTATATTTATAATATTATAAAATATAATTTATAATTTATTTTCGAAGGAAAAAGAAGATTATTTATTTTTAAAAAAAAAGCAAGGTTATATATTTTTGAAAAAAAAACGAGATTATTATAATTACAATAAAATTTTTTGTAATTATTTGTTTTCAAAAAAAAAATAAAATTATTATTATTATAGTAAGGTTTTTTGTAATTATTTATTTTTGAAAAAAAAAAAAGATTATTTATTTTTGAAAGAAAAATAAAGTTTTATGTTTTCGAAAAAAAAGTAAAATTATATATTTTTAAAAAAAAAATAGAATTATATATCTTCGAAAAAAGAATAGGGTTATTATAATTTTAATAAAATTTTTCAAAATATATTTTGATTAAAAATATAAATAAATTATTAAAATATAATATATTTATTTTTTTTATTATTTTGTTTATTTTTTTTTAATATTATATTTTATAAATAATTCAATTAAGAATTTGAAATTTGATTTAAATTTAATATTTAAAATAAATTAATTAAAAAATAATTAATATAAAATATAATTTAATATATAATTTTGAAATAAAAAAAAAAAGAAAATCTAAAAAAAATAATATTTAAAAAAATAATAATTATATAATATTTTTTTGATAATAATAAAGATTAAAGATTAAAATAAATATATTTTTGTTTTTGTTATTTTATTAAATTAAATATATATTTTTTTTATTTATTTGAATTAATTTTTTTATAATTTATAATATATAATTAATAATTTTGTAAAATGCTATATCAAAATTATATAAAATTATTAAAATAAATTAAAAATATTATATTAATAAATAATAATTGATTTTGTATTTTTTTATATTATTTTTTTTATATTTTTTCTTTATATTTTTTTTTTTTTTCCATTTATATATTTTATTCGATTTCTAATTATTTACGTTAATCCTTTTTTATTTATAATTATAATTGTAATTAATAAATTTGAGTTTGTAAAAAAATACAATTATAATAAATATATACAAAATATTTTAAATTAACATCAAGATCTAATTAATATAATTATATTTAATTAAATATTTAATAAATTATTTAATTAATTATTTAAATAAATATTAAAATAAATCTTTAATAAATTACTAGATTGATTGTTTAAATAAATACTAAAATAAATATTTAATTAATTATTTAAATAAATGCTAAAATAAATATTTAATTGATTATTTAAATAAATATTAAAATAGATTTTTGATAAATTGTTTAATTAATTATTTAAATAAATATTAGAATAAAAGCTTACAATTTTTTTTTTTAAATATTAATAAAGTTTTTAATATATAATTCGAAAAAAGAAAATAATTTTATATAATTTAAAAGTTTATAAAAATAAATAAAATCGAAATGTTTTAATTCTAAATAATTAAATATTAAAATTAATATAATTAAGAATATAAAATAATATATAATAAATCCAAAAATTTTTGTATTTAATAAATATTTTAAAATTTATTTTGAAAATAAAAATAATATAAAAATATTTTGAAAATATTTAATAATAAAAAAATATTAAAAAAGATTTAATAATATTAATTAAATGATATAAATTTTAAAATTATATAAAATTTCAATATATTTAATATATTACAATTTTTTAATTTTGGGATATATTATAATAAACTTTATTTTTCAAAAAAATAGAATATCTTTTTTTTAATATATATATTTTTTTAATATAAAGTATAAAAAAATTGATTAATTATTATGTATAATTTTAAGGCTATATAGATTTTATAATTATATTTTTTATATTTAATGGTTAATATATTAAAAATTGTAATATAAAATTATAAAATTATAATATATATTGATTTTTTATTTTTATTAATTTTCTATTTTTTTATAAAATAATATCTATTTCAATATATAACAAAACTATAAGATAATAATATATAATGATAAGTTTTAAGTATGGTCTTTTACAATCTTTTTTGTAACTTATATTGTATAATTTATAAAACCCTATAAATTTAAATAATTTGATTTATAAATTTTTAATTATTATTTAATTAATTTAATATTTTAAATTTAATAATTCTTTATTCAATATATATATATAATAAATAAATAAGTTTTAATAATATATAAAATTATATATTAATATAATAAAATAATTTAATATAATTGTTATTTGATTTTATTTATATAAATAAAATTTAATAAATAAGTTTTTTAATATGGCAGGGTATTTAATTAAAAAGATCATACTTGATTTTGTTTATATAAATAAAATATAATCTATAAACCTTATTATAAAAAAATACCTAATTAAAAAAGTTATATTTGATTTTGCCTACATATAGGTTAAATTAAATATAACCTTTTAATATTTAATATTAAAATTAAAAAGTTATATTTAATTTTATTTATATAAATAAAATATAATCTATAAATATTTAATTAAAAAAGTTATATTTGATTTCGCCCATACAAATAAAATAGAATATAATTTTTTAAAATTATATAAATAAAATAAAATATATAGATTTTTAAATACAAATATTTAATTAAAAAAGTTATATTTGATTTTGCCTATTTTTTTATTCGAAAAAATATATAATTAAAAAAATTATATTTAATTTTATTTATATAAATTAAATATAATAAATAAGCTTTTTAATAAAATAAATTATTTTAAAAAAAAAATTATATATATAAATTATTTTATTTATATTTAAAAATTTAATATTATAAATTAATAAAAAATATTACATAATATTAATATATATATAATAATAAATAAATTAAAGTATCTTAATATTATATATTTTTTAAATAATAATTTGGATATATAATATAATAATAAAATTTATAGTTATTATATATAATTATATATTTAATATTAAATTAAAAAAAATTTAGTTAAAAAATTTTTTTAAATTAATTATATAAAAAAAATTCAGCTAAATATAAATAAAAAATTTAATTAAAGATTTAATTAAAGAATTTCTAAATTAATTATTAAAAAAAATTTAGTTAAAAATTTAATTAAAGAATTTTTAAATTAATTATTTAAAAAAATTTAGTTAAGTATAAATAAAAAATTTAATTAAAAATTCAATTAAAAAATTTTTAAATTAATTATTAAAAAAAATTTAATTAAAAATTTAATTAAAAATTTAATTAAAAAATTTTTGGATTAATTATTTAAAAAAATTTAATTAAATATGGATGAAAAATTCAATTAAAAATTTAATTAAAAAATTTTTGAATTAATTATTAAAAAAAATTTAATTAAAAATTTAATTAAAAAATTTTTGAATTAATTATTCAAAAAAATTTAATTAAAAATTTAATTAAAAAAATTTAATTAAAAAAATTCAACTATATATAAATAATAAATTTAATTAAAAATTTAATTAAAAAAATTTTGGATTAATTATTCAAAAAAATTCAATTAAAGATTTAATTAAGGAAATTTAGTTAAAAAAATTTAATTACATATAGATAATAAATTTAGTTAAAAATTTAATTAAAAAGATTTTAAATTAATTATTCAAAAAAATTTAATTAAGAATTTAATTAAAAAAATTTAGTTAAAAAAATTTAGTTATATATAAACAATAAATTTAATTAAAAATTTAATTAAAAAATTTTTGGATTAATTATTAAAAAAAATTCAATTAAAAATTTAATTAAAAAATTTTTGAATTAATTATTTAAAAAAATTTAGTTAAATATAAACAAAAAATTTAATTAAAAATTCAATTAAAAAATTTCTAAATTAATTATCAAAAAAAATTTAATTAAAAATTTAATTAAAAATTTAATTAAAGAATTTTTGAATTAATTATTCAAAAAAATTTAGTTAAATATAAACGAAAAATTTAGTTAAAAATTCAATTAAAAAATTTTTGGATTAATTATTGAAAAAAATTTAATTAAAAATTTAATTAAAAAATTTTTGAATTAATTATTTAAAAAAATTTAATTAAAGATTTAATTAAAAAAATTTAGTTAAAGAAATTTAATTACATATAAATAATAAATTCAGTTAAAAATTTAATTAAAAAAATTTTGGATTAATTATTTAAAAAAATTCAATTAAAGATTTAACTAAAAAAATTTAATTAAAAAAATTTAATTATATATAAATAATAAATTTAGTTAAAAATTCAATTAAAGAAATTTTGAATTAATTATTCAAAAAAATTTAATTAAGAATTTAATTAAAGAAATTCAGTTAAGAAAATTTAATTATATATAGATAATAAATTTAATTAAAAATTTAATTAAAAAAATTTTGGATTAATTATTCAAAAAAATTTAGTTAAAAATTTAGTTAAAAAAATTCAGTTAAAAAAATTTAGTTATATATAAACAATAAATTCAATTAAAAATTTAGTTAAAGAAATTTTGGATTAATTATTCAAAAAAATTTAGTTAAGAATTTAATTAAAGAATTTTTAAATTAATTATCAAAAAAAATTTAGTTAAAAATTTAGTTAAAAAATTTTTGGATTAATTATTCAAAAAAATTTAATTAAAAATTTAGTTAAAAAAATTTAACTAAAAAAATTTAATTATATATAAATAATAAATTTAATTAAAGATTTAGTTAAAAAAATTTTGAATTAATTATTCAAAAAAATTTAATTAAAAATTTAGTTAAAAAAATTTAGTTAAAGAAATTTAGTTATATATAAATAATAAATTCAATTAAAAATTTAATTAAAAAAATTTTGAATTAATTATTCAAAAAAATTTAGTTAAGGATTTAGTTAAGGAATTTTTGGATTAATTATTCAAAAAAATTTAGTTAAAAATTTAGTTAAGTACAAATAATAAATTTAATTAAAAATTTAGCTAAAAAAATTTAGTTAAAAAACGATTTAATTAATATATATAATTTATTTTAATTTTTATATATTAAATTTTTAATTATATTTATAAATAATTATTATTATTATTTTAAAATATAATATATTTTTATTTTATATATTTTTTGATTATATTTAATATTATATATTAAATTTTAATTAATTATTTTTATATTTATTATTATATAAATTTTATTAAATATTATTTTTTATATTATTACCATTATTATTATTATAATATAAAAAAGATTAATTATATAATTTATATATTAATTATTATTTTTTTACAATATAACCTAAATATTTATTAATATTATAAAGTATAAATTATAAATTTAGTTAAAAATTTAGCTAAAAAATTTATTTATAATATAATCTAAACATTTATTAATATAATAAAGTATAAACCATAAATTTAATTAAGGATTTAGCTAAGGAATCCATTTTAAGTACAATTTGACCGTTTTATTATTTTATATTTAAAATAATTTTTTAAAGAATAATTTGAAAATTAATAATAGTTTTTAAATTAAAATATTTTTTGAATTAAAATTATTTTTATTAAAAAATTAAAAAGATTTTATATTTAATATTAAAATATTAATTATTTTGTGAAAAGTTAAATATTATTTTATATTTAAAATAACTTTTCAAAGAATAATTTGAAAATTAATAATATTTTTTAAATTAAAATTATTTTTATTAAAAAATTAAAAGAATTTTATATTTAATATTAAAATGTTAATTATTTTGTGAAAAGTTAAATATTATTTTATATTCAAAATAACTTTTCAAAAAATAATTTGAAAATTAATAATAGTTTGAAAATTAAAATATTTTTGAAATAAAAATATTTTTATAATTTTTTATTAAAAAATTAAAAGTTTTTTATATTTAATATTATTTTAATATTAAAATATTAATTATTTTATGAAAAGTTAAATATTATTTTATATTTAAAATAACTTTTCAAAGAATAATTTGAAAATTAAAATATTTTTTAAATAAAAACTATTTTTATAATTTTTGATTAAAAAATTAAAAGTTTTTTATATTTAATATTATTTTAATATTAAAATATTAATTATTTTATGAAAGGTTTAATATTATTTTATATTTAAAATGATTTTTCAAAGAAAATATAAAATTTTATATTATTTATATTATAATTATATTTAAAACTATTTTTCTTTAATATTATTATAAATTAAAATTAAAAAAATAAATTTTTAATTTATTAATCTTTAATTTTAAAATTTTGTTTGAAAAGTTATAAAAACTTTATATTTTATATAAACTTTTCAAAGAAAATATAAAATTTTTTATATTATTTATATTATAATTATATTAAAAACTATTTTTTTTTAATATTATTATAAATTAAAATTAAAAAAAATAAATAATTAATTAATTTTAGATTTTGTTTGAGCAATTATAAAAACTTTATATTTTAATATAATTATACAAAGAAAATATTAATATTTTATATTATTTATAATAGTTTTTAAATTAAAATATTTTTTAAATAAAAATTATTTTTATTAAAAAATTAAAAGTTTTTTACATTTAATATTATTTTAATATTAAAATATGAATTATTTTATGAAAAGTTTAATATTAATTTATATTTAAAATAACTTTTCAAAGAATAATTTGAAAATTAAGAATAGTTTTTAAATAAAAATATTTTTTAAATTAAAATTATTTTTATTAAAAAATTAAAAGCTTTTTATATTTAATATTATTTTAATATTAAAATATAAATTATTTTATAAAAAGTTTAATATTAATTTATATTTAAAATAACTTTTCAAAGAATAATTTGACAATTAATAATAGTTTGAAAATTAAAATATTTTTTAAATAAAAATATTTTTATTAAAAAATTAAAAGTTTTTATATTTAATATTATTTTAATATTAAAATATTAATTATTTTGTAAAAAGTTTAATATTATTTTATATTTAAAATAACTTTTCAAAGAATAATTTGAAAATTAATAATATTTTTTAAATTAAAATATTTTTTAAATTAAAATATTTTTTAAATAAAAATTAAAAATATTTTTAAATTAAAAATTCTTTTATTAAAAAATTAAAAGTTTTTTATATTTAATATTAAAATATTAATTATTTTGTGAAAAGTTTAATATTAATTTATATTTAAAATAACTTTTCAAAGAATAATTTGAAAATTAATAATAGTTTTTAAATAAAAATATTTTTTAAATTAAAATTATTTTTATTAAAAAATTAAAAGCTTTTTATATTTAATATTAGTTTAATATTAAAATATGAATTATTTTATGAAAAGTTTAATATTAATTTATATTTAAAATAACTTTTCAAAGAATAATTTGAAAATTAATAATATTTTTTAAATTAAAATATTTTTTAAATAAAAACATTTTTTAAATTAAAAATATTTTTATTAAAAAATTAAAAGTTTTTTATATTTAATATTAAATTATTAATTATTTTGTGAAAAGTTGAATATTATTTTAAATTTAAAATAACTTTTCAAAGAATAATTTGAAAATTAATAATATTTTTTAAATAAAAATTAAAAATATTTTTGAATTAAAATTATTTTTATTAAAAAATTAAAAGTTTTTTATATTTAATATTATTTTAATATTAAAATATAAATTATTTTATGAAAAGTTTAATAGTATTTTATATTTAAAATAACTTTTCAAAAAATAATTTGAAAATTAATAATATTTTTTAAATAAAAATATTTTTTAAATAAAAATTAAAAATTCTTTTATTAAAAAATTAAAAGTTTTTTATATTTAATATTAAAATATTAATTATTTTGTGAAAAGTTTAATATTATTTTATATTCAAAATAACTTTTCAAAGAATAATTTAAAAATTAATAATAGTTTGAAAATTAAAATATTTTTGAAATAAAAATATTTTTTAAATTAAAATTATTTTTAAAATTTTTTATTAAAAAATTAAAACTTTTTTATATTTAATATTAAAATATTAATTATTTTATGAAAAGTTTAATATGATTTTATATTTAAAATAATTTTTCAAAAAATAATTTGAAAATTAATAAAAATTTTTAAATTAAAATATTTTTTAAATAAAAATTATTTTTATTAAAAAATTAAAAGTTTTTTATATTTAATATTAAAATATTAATTATTTTGTGAAAAGTTAAATATTATTTTATATTTAAAATAATTTTTCAAAGAATAATTTAAAAATTAATAATTTAAAAATTAATAATTTAAAAATTAATAATAATTTGAAAATTAAAATATTTTTTAAATTAAAATTATTTTTATTAAAAAATTAAAAGTTTTTTATATTTATTTAATATTATTTTAATATTAAAATATTAATTATTTTGTGAAAAGTTTAATAATATTTTATATTTAAAATAACTTTTCAAAAAATAATTTGAAAATTAATAATATTTTTTAAATTAAAATATTTTTTAAATAAAAATTAAAAATATTTTTAAATTAAAAATTCTTTTATTAAAAAATTAAAAGTTTTTTATATTTAATATTAAAATATTAATTATTTTGTGAAAAGTTTAATATTATTTTATATTCAAAATAACTTTTCAAAGAATAATTTAAAAATTAATAATAGTTTAAAAATTAAAATATTTTTGAAATAAAAATATTTTTTAAATTAAAATTATTTTTATAATTTTTTATTAAAAAATTAAAACTTTTTTATATTTAATATTAAAATATTAATTATTTTATGAAAAGTTTAATATGATTTTATATTTAAAATAATTTTTCAAAAAATAATTTGAAAATTAATAAAAATTTTTAAATTAAAATATTTTTTAAATAAAAATTATTTTTATTAAAAAATTAAAAGTTTTTTATATTTAATATTAAAATATTAATTATTTTGTGAAAAGTTAAATATTATTTTATATTTAAAATAATTTTTCAAAGAATAATTTAAAAATTAATAATAATTTGAAAATTAAAATATTTTTTAAATAAAAATTATTTTTATTAAAAAATTAAAAGTTTTTATATTTAATATTATTTTAATATTAAAATATTAATTATTTTATGAAAGGTTTAATATTAATTTATATTTAAAATAACTTTTCAAAGAATAATTTGAAAATTAATAATAATTTGAAAATTAAAATATTTTTTAAATTAAAATTATTTTTATTAAAAAATTAAAAGTTTTTTATATTTATTTAATATTATTTTAATATTAAAATATTAATTATTTTGTGAAAAGTTTAATATTAATTTATATTTTAAATAACTTTTCAAAGAATAATTTAAAAATTAATAATAGTTTTTAAATTAAAATATTTTTTAATTTAAAATTATTTTTATTAAAAGATTAAAGGTTTTTTATATTTAATATTATTTTAATATTAAAATATTAATTATTTTGTGAAAAGTTAAATATTATATTATATTTAAAATAACTTTTCAAAGAATAATTTAAAAATTAATAATAATTTGAAAATTAAAATATTTTTTAAATAAAAATTAATTTTATTAAAAAATTAAAAGTTTTTTATATTTAATATTATTTTAATATTAAAATATTAATTATTTTATGAAAAGTTGTATATTAATTTGTATTTAAAATAACTTTTCAAAAAATAATTTGAAAATTAATAATAGTTTGAAAATTAAAATATTTTTATAATTTTTTATTAAAAAACTAAAAGTTTTTTATATTTAATATTATTTTAATATGAAAATATTAATTATTTTATGAAAAGTTAAATATTATTTTATATTTAAAATAACTTTTCAAAGAATAATTTGAAAATTAATAATATTCTTTAAATTAAAATATTTTTTGAATTAAAATAATTTTATTTTTATTAAGAAGTTAAAAGTTTTTTATATTTAATATTATTTTAATATTAAAATATTAATTATTTTATGAAAAGTTTAATAATATTTTATATTTAAAATAACTTTTCAAAGAATAATTTGCAAATTAATAATACTTTTTAAATTAAAATATTTTTTGAATTAAAATTATTTTTATTAAAAAATTAAAAGTTTTTTATATTTAATATTATTTTAATAATAAAATATTAATTATTTTGTGAAAAGTTGTATATTAATTTGTATTTAAAATAACTTTTCAAAAAATAATTTGAAAATTAATAATAGTTTGAAAATTAAAATATTTTTATAATTTTTTATTAAAAAATTAAAAGTTTTTTATATTTAATATTATTTTAATATGAAAATATTAATTATTTTATGAAAAGTTTAATATTATTTTATATTTAAAATAATTTTTCAAAGAATAATTTGAAAATTAATAATAGTTTTTAAATTAAAATATTTTTTGAATTAAAATTATTTTTATTAAAAAATTAAAAAGATTTTATATTTAATATTAAAATATTAATTATTTTGTGAAAAGTTAAATATTATTTTATATTTAAAATAACTTTTCAAAGAATAATTTGAAAATTAATAATATTTTTTAAATTAAAATTATTTTTATTAAAAAATTAAAAGAATTTTATATTTAATATTAAAATGTTAATTATTTTGTGAAAAGTTAAATATTATTTTATATTCAAAATAACTTTTCAAAAAATAATTTGAAAATTAATAATAGTTTGATAATTAAAATACTTTTTAAATAAAAATTATTTTTATAATTTTTTATTAAAAAATTAAAAGTTTTTTATATTTAATATTATTTTAATATTAAAATATTAATTATTTTATGAAAAGTTTAATATTATTTTATATTTAAAATAATTTTTCTAAGAATAATTTGAAAATTAATAGTAATATTTGTACTTACCGTCTTGCCTCTCCCCCAGTGAGGTAGCCAATTTTCAGAGACGTTGAGGGTGGGATTCTTGATGTAGGGTGTAGAAATGTTTATTTTTTATTAAGTGTACAATCCTAGGGCTATATAGATCATATGGTCGCACCTGCCATCTTGATACCTAATAACGTATACTCCCAAAAATGGTGGATCTTCTCCATCTCCTCCACAATCCTTCCAACACACTATCTTTTCTCTAAAATTTGATATATTTTCTAAGCTATCTTAAATAAAGTATAAGTGGGGCCATCTACGATTAGTAGGTGGACATCATCCTTTATCAGTCTTAGTCTCCATGGGGACCCCATGTTTTAAGTTTCGAGATCTTCATTTGAAAATGATAATGAAGGTTAGATATAATTACAAAGTAAAGCCTTAAATCTCTAACTTCAATTTCAATTAATACTAAATCGGATAAGAAACATAGAAAGTAGAAACTTAAAAAAGTTAAAGGATATAAGAACAGACAGATATCTCAGATGCTGAAACGATATCAATATATCAACCATATACACTCCTTTACAACACTCTCACCAACAAACTACACATACTCATCTTCCACCCTCACACTCTTTTCAAAACGTCAAAATGGTTAAATTCTCTGCCATTACCTTAATCCTCGTCGCCGCTGCTGGTGTCCAAGCCGCATGCAATTATTGCCAATGTACATTCTCCGATGGCTCTAATTGTTGTATTACTGAGGTAAATAGTTTATTACTTGAAGTTTTTGAAGTTTTACTTATAAGTCAATTTAACTCTAAAGCTTGGGTCCATAAAGATCAAGTTCACAAAGCTAATTTCATTTACAGAACGTAAACAATGATTGTACCACTGTTTGCTCAAATGCGCATCGTGACGATAACGCAAAATTGAGATTGCCCAATGGAATTACCGTATATGGAACTTCTTGCGACAACTCAGGCGGATACCAATGCGCTACTCCTTTCAACCACAAATTTCGTGTTCACTGCAAATAGATATTCTAGTCTTAGTCATTTAAGATTGGGCTGGTTTATAGTATGAACAGTTGATAGTCTGGATAGTCTGGATAGTGTGGACAATGTGGATAGTGGGGACGGTATATAATATTACGCAGGACTGTTGTCAATTAGAATCTGCGATAAAAAGAAAGAATAAACCGTGACCGACCGTGACCGTGACTGTGACCGTGATTCAACTTCCATCTCTTCCAATCCTACTCCATGTTCGAAATGATATCCACAATATATTGACCGAAAGCAGAGTTCAGGCTATTGAACTTTGGAGATCCCGTCACTCACAATTAGAAAATCATTTTCTGCCGTGGAGAATAAGAGATTATCCCATTCCTAATGTCCTAGAGGAAGATTGAAAGGGGAAAGACGGAAGATGGAAGATGGAACGGGGAAGGCGAAAAAGGAAAAGTATTCATCATTTGACTCTACGCATGAAGTGATGAAGGTGCTCATGTGTACTCCAGCTTCCTTCTATCAAAGTAAATATCATACATAGTTCACTAGCAAATGCATACAAGATAAAAAGAAACCACACCCCGTTGATTGATTTAGCACCCATTCTTCAAGGACACATTTCCCTTCCCGACAACTATTTAGTTAAATAATATGGCACTGTCCCTGATATAGCATTGACATCTCTATCACTAGGAGATAGTGGTGCAACCACTGGACCATCATTCCCAACAAGAACACATAGACAACCCCTATCCTTACAATGCTTGCAAGCAAATTTATCACCAAAATCAGAAATTGAAGGGCCCATAACTTGTGTAAGACCCCTAGATATCACTTCCACACAACGAGTTTTCCCAACTGTTGTTGCTTGATACCATTTGATGATCTTTCCAGATTTAACCCATTCATCAATTTGTCCATTAACCTTTTGGAATAGTTCAGCAGGAACATCCAAAGTCAATGAACCCCCTTCTACTCCTCCACTAATCAAGAATCGATATGCAAGCCTAACAAGGTTCGAAGGTGCGGAAGGACGGTCCCTACGTGATTGACTGAATGCCGGTGGTTGTCCCATCCCAGGTGATTGACTAGGTCCAGGTAGTTGATTGAATGCCGGTGGTTGTCCCATCCCAGGTGATTGACTAGGTCCAGGTAGTTGATTGAATCCAGGTGATTGACTAGGTCCAGGTAGTTGATTGAATCCAGATGATTGACTGAATGCCGGTGCTTGTTCCATCCCAAGTAATTGACCCGTCCAAGATGCAATCGTAGGTGATGGACTGCTTCCAGATGATTGTTCCAGCCCGGGTAAATGTGGAGATGGAGATGGTGGTTTTGATGAAGTTCCATATCCAGAATGATGTGGAGATCCTGTATTAAATCCATATCCAGTGGGAGATGGATTGAATTACTGTTGATTAAATCCAGATGAATATACAATACCGGGTGTATGAAGACTAGTAGTTGGATTATCGAATGCCCAGCGTGAGTGACGACTGAAGCCTGGTGGATTCAATGGGAATTGTAAAGGTCCACCAAATCCATATGGAGATTGTTCACCAAGACCTGTATTAATAGTTAATTGACCATGAGAAGTACATTGTATTGATTGTTGTTCAACTTCCCTAACTTTCTTTTTCAATTATCCCTTCTCAGTTTCTTTCTCCTTCTACAAGGTATCATAATCCTCTTGTGTCTTCATATATTCTTCCTTGGAGTTTCTCCATATAAGAATCTCAAGGGCAGTCTCAAGGCAGCCAAGGACATCATCCGAAATGGAAAGAAAACTATGTCCGCCAAATATAAACGCAAATCCCACGGACAGTTTCAAGAGAAGTAAGGACTTCATCTGCGACATGAAGAAAAGGTTAGCTACATACCAAACGTATCCAACGAGAGAAGAGAAAAAAAGCAGAGATGTCTCGTATCAACCAAGTATCAACACACACAGATTACCAACTGCTGTGATTTGTATGAACAGATTACTCACATAATTCAGCATCATCTGCCTGAGTGTGTTTGAAGGATTGCGATCCGTCGGTGGTTGCTTGAACTTGGTCAGCTCTGTTGGCGAAGGTTTCGTAAGAAGAGGGTGGCGGGGGTAGGGTACGTTCAGGTAGTATCACAGATTCTGTGCCGTTCCAGTTGAATGGGGAGCGAGTCATATTGGCAATAGAGATAGCTGGTGTCTCTCCAGTCTGCATAGAGGTATAGACTTTGCGACAGAAGGATTCAGATGATAACTTTCAAACGTCATCTTGACCAGTCAATGATAATATCTCGAATCTCGTTGAAAAACGAAACAAGAGGTCAAAAATGGGCAACTTGAAAAGAGTTTGCATTCTGCGTAGCCATAGATACAGCATTTCCGATCTCAAGTAGGCGTTCTTGGCTGAGGTATGACGGATTATCAACTTCAAAGGTGAGACCCTTCTCTAGATTAGGAAGGTCTGTGGTAGATGGTGGATGATTAACTTCATCATGAATGGTTGTAATGGCGGCAGATTGTCCGTCGGATTGCGGTGGAATTTGAAGCTTTTGTGCATTGCCAGCTTGGCGACGACCAATGAATTTTGGGGCTGGTTTGAACTCTTCAGCGTATTCAGCTGTCAATTGTTCAATGTTGTCATCTTCTATTTGCGGGTCGATAAAGAAGGGGTGGGCCAAATCATCCGCATCTTGATGATGGATTCGTTGGCGATACACAAACCAATCGAAACGATGCTGAACGTGTTCTAATTGCTCGTTCCAATCTTTCTCCACCCCCATGTCGATATGGTTATCTTCATCGAGTTCAGCGAGTAACTTCTTGATGGCTTCCGCAGATTCCGGGTCATCTTGTGGTGGTTCCGACGAGCCTGGTTGTGGTTATTAGCCCCATGAGGGAGCAGGTGGTTGTTCCCAGTCGTTTTGGGCATTAACTTCTTCACCACCATGATCTTCTGATGTCAACTCATCAAATTCGCATGATTTGATGCATGCATAGTCACCAAAGATGATGAGGCCAGACTTTTGGCGGGTGATTGCCACAGTATTGCATTTCATGTCAGCAACAAAACCGACGTTCTCCATATTGGAGGCAGCGGTTAAGTCATAAAACACAATATGCTTCTCATAATCTTGGTAAGCAGTGGAGGTAACAACTTCAGGACCCTGGAAGAGATTGGGACTTCGAATGGTAACTTCGATGTAGAGTTCCATCCGAGCTAGGTATGGGACAACCACCACAACATCTACATGTGAATTTGCGAGCTGAATGCGAGTGGTGACTGCAAAGTTCGAAGTACGACTTCAGCTATTTGTGTGTCACAACGAGAGGTCCCTTGAATTTCACGATGGCATTGTGAGTGTGATACCTGGACAAATAACGGCCACACTTTGCCATCCGGTGATGGTCAGATTGTGTCGATGGTTAAACTTGCTACCCATTGTTCGAAGATCTGGGCACGAGGGAAATTAACCAGCTTTCAATAGGTATATCTCGATTTCCAGAAGACATCATTCGGCATGTCCCACATTCTAGGGGCCATCCTCAACTGTTCTTCCATTGCCCAGTAAGGCCATCCGAGATTAGCAAATCTTGAGATGAGCGGGTAACGCATTTGGTCAACGAATAGTGACACGGGTTTGCCGGCTTCGATGTTTGCATGCTCGGATGCAACACAAGCAGGTAGCTGGGCATCGTCGACACCACACACAAATGGCCTTTTATTTCCCTTCCAAACCTGCAACGTTTGGAGTTCGGTTGATGCGGCTATTTCATCACCAACGCAAATGTCAGTGTGATTTTGTGCAATAAGACCAAATTTGGATTGGCATTGCGTGTTGGTAGTTGCGACAAATTGGGCCTGTTCGAGAAGAGACTTCGATACTTTCGTCACTAGACTCTTCAGAACAGCATCCTGTTGTTCGTCGCCGTTGTCCGGGGGTATGCCGAGGAACGTTCTCAGGCTGGGATTGCTACTTCTGAGTTTGAGGATGATAGGGTTACTGGAGTGTAAATAACCAGCAACAGCTCAGACCTTTCCAGCCAGACTGTCTTCAAAAGAGTACACAGAACTGTTGCGTAATTTCGTGGGTAGGAAATTGTTAAATCGTACTTCCTCCACCGAAGAGTTAAGCATCTTTTCTAGCTCGATGGTTTCGGACCACAAAGTCTAATGAAAAGGATATCTATCTATCATCAGCGAGCCCAAGTTCTTGTAAGTAATTGACGGTTCTGTCGAAGAGGTTCTTGACCGTGGTGTTTTGGGCTGTATCAGCTAGTACTTTCTTGCCAGAGCGTAGTGAAATGGCGATAGTGACAATCAGACCAACAGTCTTGCCGAACCCCGGAGGGCCTCTTTAGGTTGAACCCATCTTCTCGAGCTCGATGGTTTCCGACCAAAGTCTAAAATGAAAACGATGTCACCAGTGAGCCCTAGGTGTTGTAAGTATTTGATGGTTCTGTCGAAGATGTTGTTGACAAGGGTATTTTGGGCTGCATCAGCTAGTACGTTCTTGCCAGGGCGTTCCAAGGTTGTTAACCTTATTACTAGCCTTAGCGATAAGGCACCCATTTGTATATATTGGAGCCTTGCCAGAGGGACCTAACCCCTTGCAAAAGCCAGCCTTCCAATAATACGAAGAAGCCATTTGTACAGAGCTTCCGCAGCGTAGTGAAATGGCGACAGTGACAATCAGACCGATAGTCTATCTAATCGCCGGAGGGCCTCTGATGAGATTCTGCAAGGGACCTTGTTGCCAAAAGCTTGAAGATATTGTCTTTGACGCTCCATGCAACTAGCAAGGGACAATCTCTGAACAAGTTCCAATGCCACATACCCACGATAATATCGCTCATAAAGATGGATGGGTTTGTTGTGTAGTCAATACGGTTGACCGTGGAGTATTCCGGCAGCTGAACTATCCTCGCCAGCAGCTTCAACCCCATCATCGGAAGCATGTTCTTTGTCAGTAACAGCATGTTCTTCCTCAGCAGCAGCTGTATCTTCACCGTCAGAAGCTCGATATTCAAAATCGGCAGATAGATCGAGGTCATGGCTCTCCAACAATAGAGTAGCATTCCTTCCTTCGTCATCGTCGTCACCAGTAGGATGTCCCTCTCTCTTGAGACTTGAAGATCCGGCACGAGGATACATGGCAGAAAGGGATTTCAATTGAAACTTTCATAGGCTTCAATGAACTTGAGATATAAGACGTGAAAGGATGCCTAGTCGGAATTGTATTGTGTGACAGTGCGACCGTTGAGGGGTTCTGGAGCTAAAGTCATATCGACAATATGTGTTCCGCCGTGTAGAATTCGGTTGGGATTGTCGACGATGGCTTTCCATGAAAGGGTATTGCATGAGCTCTACCTCTTCACTAATATCGAAGATGTTGGCAGTTTTCTCTCTCATAACGAAAGAGACGTAAAAGAGACCTTTGTTTGGAACAGTAATAAATTGTCCCCTTATGCCTCTCGTACGAAGGAAAGCGACGAACTTGGATGACTAACGAGCGTCGGATACGCAACCGTATGCCGTAGCAACATAACAATGCTCCCATGATTCGATTGAGGTTGAGTGCTAGTATCGGTTGAGGTGATCACCTAGTTGAGCGTTATCGGGGGTTCCGTTCGGTACTATAAATATTAGTAAATCACAACAATGTTAAAACCAAAGATGACACCTTCTTAGGCACGTTGGATTTTGAAATTAGAAACATATCCATTGAGGTTGTTCCTTGAACCTTACCCTCGACGGCAAACATATAGCTGCGGCGGTCAAAAAGTAGCAAAGAGGCGACAGAGCCTTCGTAGGGTTGTGGCAGGGACTTGAAGGTCATGGTCCATTCATTAGCGTTAGCCATGTCTTTCAAGCTGTCCCACCAGACTTTATTTTCACTGCTTGCTGGATCAGATGGCCATAGAAAGCCGGTGGTGAATGAAGATCCATGGACATTTTGAAAGGTCAATAAAAATTCATCGCCGACAACAATACTAAGGAACTTGAATGTGCCACAAGTAAAGCGGAATCCAACTTTGTGATAGTTAAACAACCCACATGCACATGGCTCTCACAGGCAAATGCCAGTGGTTAATCCGAAACTCGGAACACGATGGATTCTCATATTGAACCCAATGTATGTAGTACCAACAACTGGCATACGAGATGTCAGTTGAGCTATAGTTGCCTACAACAGAGGCATTTTCCAAAGAGTCTTCACCGAGGATCTTTTTGGTTCCAGTTGCGTGAAGGAATCTGACACTAAAGCAGTGGCGGAGTTTGGATAGTGCCTTGATGTTAGCTATTGGCATTGTGCCTTCGACAGGTTATACTGCATCGCCGCCCCAGTAGATAGTATTGTACTCCGTCATATGGTTTTCAACGATGAAGAGACTTCGAGATTGAATAACTTGCCATCATCTTCAACTGGCGTGGCATTGATTCCAATACCAGCGTTGGGCCTGTGAGGACCACCAGTTTGATCAACATTTGACCTCGAGAGGTCCCCAGTTTGATCATCCGACTTGGAGCCGGAGGGGTTTCTGACATTGGATGCCATTTGTAGAATAAAGATGTTCCTTTTACAGGAACGGACCAACTAAATTAATAGCTGATTGTGGGAAGAGCTTCGAGAAGGGTCGATATCCGCCTAGCGCTAAGTAACCAGTACAAAGCAAGGTTAGGGTAAAGATGGTCCTTCAAGAAGGGGGCAAGGAGGGAGATGAGGTAGGGGGAACCTCTTTAAAAAATACTAACCCTTCCGGCCCTAGGGCGCGGTTGGGATAATAAATTAAAAAGAGGGGAGGTTGACATTAGATGTCATTTTAAAAAATTAAATGCCCTCGTCACGAGAGGCTGGACCAACTAAATGAATAGTTGATTAGGGGAAAACTTCCGAAGGAATCGATATCCGCCCGACACTTTGTGACAAGCACAAGCAGGGTTAGGACAAAGATTGTCTAAGGAAGGGGGAAGGAGAGAGTTGAGGTAGGGGGACCTCTTTAAAAGATACTATCCGCCCAGCGCTTCGTGACAAGCACGAAACGGGGTAGGATAATAAATTAAAAAGAGGGGAGAAGTCGACAGTTATAGGGCCAGTGGCTGTCGAAAGACCACTGGTTCCGCGCCAAGTGTATCACTAGTTGGTTGTGCCAGTGGAAATGTGTATGTAAATTATCGAAAACTATCAAGAGATTATACGTTAGCCAATATTCCACTGAATTGCTGCTAGAAATTTCGTTTCAAACTTGGTATTTCAACTGCGAGCGATTGCGCTGTGCGTCGAACTTGGTATCTGAGTCCGCAGTTGCTCGCTTTTGAAGCCTGGAGTGTATCAAAAGAAAGGCGCATTTTGATTTCAATTGATGATTTCAAGTGCGAGGTTGTTAAAATTGATAATATTGATGATATTACCAACAATAAGGGGATGGGGGTCTCTTACAATGGGATGGTGTTGTTGTGGAGAAAAAGAAGATCGCGAAGATCCGATATTTGATTTTCTGTATCGTGCGGATTCTGAGGCGAATCACGTGATCTAGCCTGGCGCTGTCGGCCTGTCAAGGTGAGATTATCAAGAGAAGTCTGCAGAAGAAAGATATCCCTGGATATTGATGCTCGGGGGCAGTTTTGAGTGAAGATTAGAATGTGAAATCTTGATATTGTAACAGCAGTCTAGGAACTTCACTCATGTAGGATTCAAAATTGAATTATCATTCTGAAGTCAAGAAACTTCCGTCAGAAGTAAAAAAGAAATCCATCTATTTCATCCATCTAATCTTCATACTATTAATCCTCTAACTTCACTCTATTTCATTGCCAATTCCATCTAAATAACCAGAATTAACCAATTGCATAATTTCAATCAAAGGATCTACCACATCAGAATATTCCTTCACCACTTGCTCCAATCTATCTTGACCTCTCTTATAACTCTCTTCAAATCTTTCCATTTTCTCTTTCACCTTATCCAAATTTTCCTTCATAACCTTTACATCATCAACAGTATCTTTCCTTGAACTTTGTCTTGCAGATGTTCCAAATGACGCCGGAGATCCAAATAGGCTCGCAGATGTTCCAATTAAAGTTGTAGGTCTTGCAGATGGTCCACTAAAAGTTGTAGGTCCAGCAGATGTCCCACTCAATGTTGAAGACTCAATTGGAACATACCTTGAGGTTGAAGGCCTCGCGGATGGTCCTCCGAAAGATAAAGGTCCAATAGTTGAAGATCCGGTAGGTATTCCAGTAAAATTTGAAGATCTAAGAGATAGTCCGGTAGATGTTCCCTCAGCTGATAAAGGTCCAAGTGAAACATAACTTGATGTTACAGGTCTCGCAGATGGTCCACCAAAAGTTGAAGGTCTGGCAGATGGTCCACCAAAAGTTGAAGATCTCCCAGATGTTCCCTCGGCTGATAATGGTCCAAGTGAAATATACCCTGAAGTTGATCTCATAGATACTCCACTAGATAATCCTAAATTACTTTGTTGAGTCTTAGGTCTTCTACCAAATTCCATAGATGATGGTAATAAAGGTGGTGGCATCAAATAATATTGATTCGAAGGTATACCACTTGGACGTGTATTTATGCTATTAGCAAACATAAAAGGTTCATCACTAATATCTTCAGGTGAAGAATCACCACCTTTAGATCTTTTCTCATTTGATCTTGATCTACTTGGTGTATCATCAAATCTTCTCTTTGGTGTACCTTCAGGTAACTCCATATTGAGGTTTTTTTAAATTTAGTTAACACTTTTACAGCGTTGGCCAATAGAATACCAAAGTAAATCTAATGGTGGGTATATGGGGAACAAATCAAAATTACTAGAATTGGTCACCTATTGAATGGACCAGCCATTCAGGTCCGCAATAATAGATCCAATTGATTGTAAAGATTTTGGGAAGATTAAATGAGATAAGAATTAAGTCGCATCGCATCAACGATTTTTGGATGATAGTATTAAAAGGAAGAAAGTGAATTTGATGAAGTGAGATTGTATAATTATTAGCCGACAGCGTAAGGCTAGATCACATGATTCGTCTCATCATTCACTACTTCCTTCTTTGGATATCTTCCGCAGATAGGTATCTCATGATAACCGAATTTCTTTTATGAGTCAATCCCTTCTGCGGATATCTTCAGATAATCTCATCTTGACAACCCTCTCTACTTTCTATGAATGTATTCAGATCTGTGGCTCTCCTTCTGTGAATATCTCTCTATCACCTGCTAACTTTCGTTTTACAGTTCCTTTTATGGCTCTAGTCTTTCCGCGACCAAATTCCGTCTATGGACGTCTTCAGATAACCTCAATTTTTATGGCACTATTTCTTCTGACCAACCAAACTTCAACGAATCAATCAATATAGTGAATCGGCAGCGAAACCACCTCCATAGAACAACCTCAGAAATTACGCAGACAAGTTGGAGGATGTAGCAATCAGGAATCAGGCTCTCCAATCAATTGTGAAGCGTACGCATGCCAAAATCTTCGGTTTCGGCTTCATCGCCTTTTATTACCCAATTCTCCCATCACCACATCTCTTTTCTCTTTAAATTCACTTGAGGGGATTCTGCGATGGCTTCTGCTTTGATAATCTGCAACCGTCTGCGACCTTGCAACCAGTTTTTCTTGCCCGTTCTTAATCTATGGAATCAAAATCAAACTTCACATTCTACCCTGATGATCATTTGGCTAACCTATTCAAAGATGATGAGATAGTTCCTCTGACGCCGGCTCAACTAGCGGGTTTAACCCAATTAACCGACCGAATCAGTCCTCCGATGACGAAGATGGGGAGCAACTGGACTCAGTCACACCGATAAACAAAGGGAAACAGGTTAGGACCCCATTGGCACTAACCAACACGCCGACCCAGGGTTCTCCGTCCCCTACACCCACGCCGGGAACACCCATTCCAAGTGGTCCCAAACGAAGCCCCAACCCCGAAAAAAGTAGTGACAGCAAAGGCCGTGACGAAAGAGCAATGCGCCAAAGCGGCAACAAATAATCCGGATGAAATCTTGGTCATTGGACCGATTAATTCCCTCACAACTACGGCCAGCTATCTGGGATTGCCAGATATTGATGCAGTTCATGAGATGTTTCGCTCACCAAGTAAGTACCATGTCTTTCACACATATGACTTTGCTGACCCCTCAAAGCATTCAGCCACCTCCTCAACACCTTTACGACACAGAAGGAATTGGGCTTTGGTGAATCCAACCTCAATTAATTTGCTTGGAAAGACATCCAGATCTGGAAATTCCTCCTGAATGTTGAAGATTCCGAATGGGTTTTAGTGACAGGCCAGACTTTTCCGTCATTGGCAAACACCGGGGTGACTGGGACTTCGTTGAGATACCTTTGTTGGCTACATGCCATGTAGCATATTATCACTACTGGGGAACCATGCTTTTCAATTCCAAGTGCCAATGTCCTGGTAAGAAACACCTTGGCCGAGAACTGGGATCGATCCTTGGTTTTCCTACGGTCCTGGGTAGAGCTTCCCAAACCCTAACTACAACTCCTAGATCGAGACGAAAGGCCAACCAGGTGGCCATCCTACCTAACCTTAACCATATCCATACGATTAATTTTACATATTAATCAACATGTAATAGATGGCTTCCAGTTTATAAAAGATAATTTATGATCCATATGAGACCTTGACATCTAAATATTATTCCAATGAGCTCGGAAAATTGTATGTGGTGACGTGAATGAATTCTATCTCGCTAAGGTTGTCCATAGTAAAGGTTACCCTATACAGCCTTATCTCACTCAGCCTTGTGGGGCAAGGCGCATCAAATCTCTCAATTCGTTTCTTGTATTGCGCGACGATATTTCATTACTTCATATCACACTCATTACCACGACGCCTATCGAGAAGGGAGACTTCCCCCACTATGGCATGACTATCACTTTGAAGAAATTCAAACATTTATTGCCATCAAATGCTGCCTCAATAACCCCGTTCTATGATGGCGAGTTAGGATGGTGAGTTAGGATGGTGAGTTAGGATGGTGAGTTAGGATGATTCGCACAAATACGTATCAATCATCTTATCTCAATGTTCTGATGTATAACTAACATACGATTTCGCAGGTCGGAAAGTCTACTTGGTTAGCTGTGATCTCTCGAAGAATGGTGGAGGAATATGAACATTAGGGCTCTGTCGACGTCAATCTTCTTCACCCGCCGTCAATACAAGAAACTCGAACTCGAAATATAATTGTCATCCTGAATTGAAAGAATTCGACGTCCCATTTCATACCTATCAATTTTATACAATGTTACAAATGGTTGGGGCTCAATACCGCCGGTAGTATGAATAGCAATGAAGATTGGTAAAGGATATCTCAAAGCCTACCGACTTCTGCCACCATTGATTGGATCAGGGGTTTAAGCATCAATGCCATGGGTTGGATTGATTTGACTTTGCACATACAATGCGAATCACACGTTGAAATTTCATAGATTGAGGAATTACAAAGGGTTACGGCAATGATGCCTAGTACGAGTCTTTGTTCTTTGTTAGGCTCTTTTCCTGTTTGTTTTGCGAGCATAGGCAATAGAACCAAAATGAATGAAGTTGGGAATAATATTGGCCTCCAGCTGATAGAGAGAAACCCTGAGGGGGTAGTTATCTCCTGCTTAAGCACAATTACATTACCTCGAGTCTCCTTACCTAGTTTTGTTCAGATGGTTCAACAGCTGTGACGTCCTAGCAAGTGCTTTCAATTTATTCTCAGATATGCGGGCATACCTTCTCGGAAGTTGTTGAGAGGTCCACGGGTATAAATGCCAACTTTAGTTACTCCATTGAGGAATATGCAAGTTGTATCAATCCAATCCATGATGAAGCTGGGTCCACATGTTTTTTCAAGCTTGCAATGCCTCGGGTTTCACTTCTACTAGTTTAGATCTAAGTAACCCCTTGTCTGATTTGTCTTTTTTGAGAACCCTTAAATATCTAGTCTATCAAATATCTATTCATGTGGACTCATGCATACTTGATTGTCATTCACTACTTTTGTTTTGTTCCCGAGGTCATCTATGTCATTCACTACTTTTGTTTTGTTCATGTTACTTGCATCCTTCTTCCAAGGTAGTAGTATGTGTCTATGTGTTTTTAACCTGATTTTCGTATTACAATATAGTCAGGGTTACCTCACAAAGTTGGATTGTTATGAAGATGGAAGGTCTACCCACAACTCGGGTTAAATAATGGATCCTCAATCATATCCTAAAACATGAATCTGAATACAGAGGTAGGAAAACTCGTACTTTCGATGACTAGTCCTTACAGGTAAGTGGTATCATCAATTTATATTTCATAAAAGTATCTCATTTGCAACCCTTTAAAGGCGGGGTTACTTGAAGAGTGCAGAAATCTGAAAATTTTACCCAACCATTCATGATTAACAAATATCATCTACAGTCTTTAAAGATTTGATTCTTCAAACTATCTTTCAAGGATACCGGTAGATCTTACATATAGAATCATTTTATTCACTATATTTCCTCTGTAGAATGATGTACAACCGTTAGGATTGGGAAAGTCTTCAATATCAACCCAACCAGCTGATTGATAACTTATTCACTTCATGTTGTACAACATATCTCATCCTGGTTTATTTGCATTTCACATGTCCGGATATTCAATGAAGAATGTGAGTTCCGAGGAAAGCCCCTCATTATATATTCATATCAGGAACAAAAATTATCTGAGCCAATATAAATTCAAGGATTCCCCGCATCTACAATAAACTACCGGTTAAATGAGCCAGGTACTCCGCAATATTTTTCACTCTTCGGATTTCCAAGTGTTAAAGCCGAGATTCAGATTCAATGTACCCGAAAGGAATCTGGATCATAATGAAGTAAAGTAATTATATAAGGGTGAGGAATACCCATCTTGATCATATACCATCACGAATTCTCAATAGAACAATCACATAACAACACAATCCAATTCATACAACAAATATTTTTCTCACAAGAAAGAAATCATGAAGTTCTCCTACGTCGCTATCGGTCTTGGAGCTGCCTCCATCGTATCAGCTCAAGCTGCTTGTACATCAGCTGTAGCAGCAGTACCTACTTGTGGTGTATGTAATATATTCATTTAACTCGATCACCTTGATCCAATATCATCAACCTTTTCTTTGAAATTTTTAATCCTATCCTCATCCCTCTCTATATTTTGACCTCCAATTGATCTACTAACATGTTCCCTAGGTTTCTTGTATCAATTCAGCAGTTTCAGTATATTGCACAGGCACCAACAACTACGCTGTAAGCTTATTCGGTTCATTAAATCCTTTCTTGTTAATACCTAACTCTATTCCCTGATCTCAAACCACTTTTATGTTTCCTCATGCAGTCTCTTGCTTCCTCATACACTCTTGCTTCCTCATACATCTTTAACTCCTCATTTTCTTCATCTTCCTCCAAAATCTTTCTTTGATGATCAATACTGATTCCCAGATCTTGCAGTGTGAATGCGCATCTGCAACATTCACATCCATCGAAAACGCCGCTGCTAATTGTGTTATTGGCGCTTGTGGATTGGCCACCGCTTCGAAAGTCTTGAGCTCTGTCGCTGCTGTTTGTACAGCTTGTGTTTAGATTGGTATTATTTCGATCAGAGTTTCAATCGTTCTAGTAGGAGATTGAGAAAGTATCACAGGTCTCTTGTGGAATGAAATGATGCTTGATCAGGCTATGATTTGGATGGAATAACTATCGGGAATAGGAGTACGGCGGTTTGTTAATCAATTACGGAAATGAAATAAGCATTTCCTAAATCTCCCTCCCTGCATCTTTCCAAACCCTTCATTTACTCTGCCTCTACCTCTTGACTCAAACTCTGACTCCGAATCCAGAGGTAATGTTGAATATGGAACCTTATTGGTATAAGATTGAGATTGCTGTGGATGAGTCATTACTTGATATTGATTTTGATTCGGATTCTAATTCGGATTGCTCCCATCACTTCCATCACTTCCATCACTTCCATCACTTCCATCACTTCCATCACTTCCATCACTTCCATCACTTCCATCACTTCCATCACTTCCATCACTTCCATCACTTCCATCACTTCCATCACTTCCATCACTTCCATCACTTCCATCACTTCCATCACTTCCATCACTTCCATCACTCCCATCACTTCCATCGATTCCATCAATTCCATCATTTGAATAAAATGTTTTAGTAGAAGCTTGAGTCTGGACCTGGACTTTTCTATTCACTATCTTCATCCCCCTTTCCTTCAACCTCATTCTTCTTCTAACCCCCCAAATACAACCCACCATGACATAAATCACCGCACCGAGTACCACCTCAAGCATCAATAAGTCGTTTATCCATGCCATCACCCAGGGATCAAATACCTCGTCATAATTGACTTCCCTCGATTCGAGGCGGACTTTGTCTGTATTGTGGATTCGGTGGGACCAGGGTAGTCTGTTGTACATCAAATTATCAATGTATCAGTAAGAGATGGGATGTGATAGGTGGGAAATGGATAAGGGGATGGATGAGATTAAGTAGGTAAAACTTACTCGGTCAAATTTCTACCACGCAAACTATCATTTCCACTTCCGGCCAATCTACCGATTCCCAAGTCGGAAACTATATTTCGATTAAAATATAGGTTAGTAACGGTAAGAAAATTATTTGTCAATACCAATAAAACCAAAAACAACAGAAAAGATTATAAAATTAAAAACTCACCACTCCCACCCGCAGAAGCAGGAATCCAGCTCTGTCAAGGTCATATTACTTGGGTATTCACGCATCAAACGAGTCGCAAAATGACGTTCTGCCTCGCGCATTGCTAACCATTCCCCTGGTGGGCCTTTCCATGTTTTCTTTTTGGTTTTCGAGAAGAGACTCGGAGGGGAGATTTCGTAGTAACCGGTAAATCCATAGCCGCGCCACTAGGTGGTTATTGTTAGTATTTAAGTTTCATGTGAATGGGGAATAGGAAAGGGGTAGGAGGAGTGTAATCATACCTCTCTAATACCTTCACATCTCTTCCATAACCAATCGGAAAAGAAATGTGGGAGGTAATTATCAAAAAAAGGGACGATGCGCATAACAAGTACAAATTGTTTCATTTCACAACTTATTTTAACAAGGAGGAGAAAGGTCAACAATATTACACTTTTGAAGAATTAGCATATATTAAATATCGACAAATTTTAATCGCACGTCGTGATCATACTATTCGGATGAATTTCTACCCCCTGAATGTGAAGCGAGTGTCGGTACATACCTACCTCTCTTTTACACGAAAGATTTCCCATGACTCTGGAGGCTTAGAAAAATTACTCCGGTGAGGGGGTAAAAGGTTTCTATCTTTCCATTATATCTAATTTAACAAATGTCGATCATCATACATATTTACAATAAACCAACCCTACCGTTCCAATCATAATTTATCCATTACCCAGCTTTCGGTATAATTTTATTGCGGGGACCACTTTATGCATACTTCGCTAGGTATTAAACCATTGGCATGAATAATTTTGGCGGGGTATCCGGGGTATCGTAGCAATTATTTAAGTGTGAAGATATTTTATAATAAATCTTTACCCATCACTCATTCTTAACATCTTCTTAACTCATTCTTAACATCTTCTTATCTCATTCTCAAACTTCAAAATTAAATCATGATTTATCAATTATTATTTATAGTTCCCTTATTGGTGAATAATTGTATAGCTTTCCCTATTCTCAACTCATTTTCACCTCAACAGATAACAGGAATCAAGTATCTATTTTCCTTGTAAGTTAAGACGATACCATAATATACCAAATCAATAAAGAAACAATATTAACATTTCCATTCCCAGTGGAGACTCTTACACACGAACCCTCTTCTCAATAACAGGAACCAAACCATCATCAGATAATCCAATAGGAAATCCCTCATTTCCCGGAACAACAACCGATGGTGGATTAAATTGGATAGATTTTCTCGTGAGTGAATACAACACCAGCATAACACTATCCTATAATTTTGCCGTCGGAGGGTCGACGGTCGATAATAAAGTGATTCCATCCATTACATCCGGAGCCAAATCACTCGTGGAACAAACCAGCATATTCACCGACAATCTTGCGCCAAAACCTTCATATGCACCATGGACATCAAGCAATACATTATTTGCCATATGGTTTGGGATTAATGATATTGATTTAAGTTATACGATGGACAATGAGAATTCTCTATTCACGGAGAGTTTTGATACCTATTGGAAGCAACTTGATATAATGTATTATTATGGAGGGAGGAATTTTGCATTACTCACCGTGCCACGTAAGTTTTTTTTTTTCTTCTCCAAGGTAAAGATGATGGATGTATGATGCAAATGTTTTATTACGAACCATGCAGGAAAATTCCGATTCAATCATACATACATACATACATACATATAATTAACATCTGGAACTTGAATTTAGCCACGGATAAGAGTCCAAAGATTCTAGCCTTGAATAGTACTTTACAATCCAAATACACGTCAAGCATTTCAGCCTGGAATACCCTGATTCAGCGCACAGCCATTGAGTTTCAAACCCAGAGATCCGGAAGTATTGTGAAAGTTATTGATACATCTGTAAGTTGAGTCCATTCATCAATCCATCAATCCATCAATCCTTTCCCCTCTCCCCTCCTCTCCCCTCCTCTCCCCTCCCCTCCTCTCCCCTCTCCCTCTTCTCCCCTCCCATAACCCATTCACCCATTCAAAAATCACAAATTCAAACACAACTAAAAAAAAGACCCATCCCATCCTTAGATACCCTTCAACACAGCCCTATCCAACCCCAGTGACTACGGATCACCCAACGCCATATGTTACAACACGAATGGGAAAAGTTGTTTATGGTGGAATAATTTTCACCCGGGACAGGCGATTCAAAAATTAGTAGCTTCGGCATTTGCAGGGGCTTATGATGGGACATTTTTTTGATCCTTTTATGGAGAATTGGGAATTGAGAATTTAAAAGGCAGAATCAAATCATTCATACATCGGATACTTCATTCACTTCATTAATGTCATTTTGTTGTCTTCCCATCCCTTACCTTACCCCTGACACCCCATTCTCAGGCCCTATTTTTAGGCCCTATCTCCAGAGATACATGATACTTACTCACTAATACCTAATACCTAATAACTAATACCATCGTAACTATTTATCAAGTACGTATATATATCAATCAAGACCAGGAATGAAAAAAATAAACCTCCCCCTTCCCCCCTCCCCAAAAATGCTTTAAGTTATCAATGGGAAAAATAAATGTTTCATTTCATTTTCTATCATAAAATCCTCTCTCTCTCTCTCTCTACCATCCACATTAACAAAGGAAAATTATTATCCAATCTCTCTCCTATCTCCATCTACCTCTCCCTCTCCTCTCTGCCCCCTCATCTCCTCTCCTCTCTCCCCCATCTCCCTTCTTGAACATCGGGTATCATTCTAGAACTATTAAATAATATGTATGTATGTAAATCCCTCCCCCCCCTTTACTCTATGAATATTAGCAAGGGTAGTATTGGTATAAGAAACTTTGAATCCATCCCCTTAAAACATTAACCTCAATCTCCATCTCCATCAAAACCTCCATCAAAACCTCCATCAAAACCTCCATCAAAACCTCCATCAAAACCTCCATCACAACCTTTGAAGAAAAAAAAAAGAATTGTCCGAATCAACCTCCAAATCAACCTCCAAATCAACCTCAAAATTAATGACCAAATCCTCCACTATAAATTCCTGTCATCTCATCCACTGTACTTTCATCATCATCATAAAATCCCTCTTCACTACCAAAATCCCCAAGTTCTTCACCTAAACTCATCCCTAAACTTGGTTGAATAATTGAACGTGAACTTTCACGTCTATTCTCATTACTTAAATCATCATGATTTTTTACCACTGCATCAGTATCATAACTGCTTCTTCTCATCATTGGTGGTGTTCCAGATGTTTCTCTTCTAACTGGAACTTTATCTGCACGTCTTGGTGTAGAAATTCTAGAATCAATTCCACCTTTCCCAGTAAATCTTTGACCTGTAGCATTAAATGAACTTAATGTATTATCCCTAACAAAGTTGGTGGGTTCCCTATTAATATGTATTGGTGGAGGTGCTCCAGGTGTATTGGGAAATTGTCTTGCGTTACTTGTTGGTGGTGTCATTAATCCAATAAGGAAACCAGATGAACTTCCAACTTTTGATGGTGTGGTAGTACTTCCATCACCACTCATCAGAGGAATTATATCCTTTGATTGATTTTTATTCCTCCAATTTCCCCAAGCTGCAGCAAGTGGTCCTACAGCATTTGCAACTTGAGCAACTCTTGGACTAGCTGCAATTGAAGCGGCAATATTTGGAAGATTGATAGATGAACCACCATTCATAGCTCTCTCTCTTTCTTGTTCTTCCATTTGAATGTTAGCACTCAATCGAATGGCTGCATCACGAACACCATCTGGATTATATGCTCCTGTTGATAAAGCTTGAACGATATCCTGAAGATCACTCTTCCGAACCGAAAGAAGTTCTCTCAACCATGTAATCTCATCATCACGTTTGCTAATCTTTGTAGAAGCATTAGGATCAACGTCGATGAGTTTTTGTTCAAGATCTTCAATCTTCAATTCACGATCTTGTAATTGTTCTTGTAAGACCATGATGGATTCTCGAAGTGCTTGTGATGAGATCTTCCCTGGTACATCCAATCGTGTAGAAGTTTTTTGAATGGATGGAGATGCAGATCGTGTAGAATTCTTTTGAATGGATGGAGATGCAGATCGTGTAGAATTCTTTTGAATGGATGGAGATGCAGATCTTGCAGCCTTAGCATGAGTGACGGCAGCTTGTGCAGCAGATCTAGCAACCTCCAACTTATCTTCCAAATGACTCAGGCGATCTTGAAGATGTTCAGTCTTGGCGGTGCTCAAACTTAATCTTTCCAATAGATGTTGTTCAGATCTTTGAGCATCCACAATGGTATTCTCGAGTTGTCGTTTGTGTTTCTCTTGTAGATCTTCGAGTTGATCTTGATGACTTCTGGTAATATCATCAAACATCCCTTTCTTTGAAGTTTGAGCGGCTTCTAAAAGCATATCATGTTGTTCCTTTGCAGTCTCGGAATCCAATTTCACCAGATCAATCTCGGCTTGAAGTCTAGAGATTTGATTCTCAAGTTCCTCTCTAACAACATTGACCTCATTATTGGCGGTTTCCACCTCGACTTGCATATACTTTCTCGTACGTGCAACTTCACCCAAACCGGATTCCCTCGCCTCTTCGAATTCTCTCTTGTATCTCATGACATCTTTGTGAGCGGCATGATTTTCATTTCGAAGTTCGATGACGAGAGCTTCCAACCTCTTACATTCATTAACAGCCCTCATCCCTTGTCTCTCACCACTCTCTAACCTTTCAATTTCCAACTCAAGTCGTTCCCTGGTTCTTGCTTCGGCATGAAGTTTAGCATCAAGAACTTCCTGTCTGGCCAATAACTCTTGTTCCTTCTTGGCACGGTGAGAATTCTCTTGGGCAATATTTCGAGCGGCGGTAGCCATATCCTCCTGCAAATCCATTAATTTCGATCTCATGGATTCCCGGACTCGGATACTTTCCTCCATCTGGTTCTTCAAGGTCTCGATGGTCATCCTCAGGTCCCTGTTGGTCTCATTGGCTTGTTCCGCATCCTCACTATGTCTCTTGGCAGCTTCCATGGCACCTTCGGCTTCCAGTTGCCATCGATGGGCTAATGATCGTGATTCTCGTAATTCGGATTCGGCCATGTGAATCGTCGCGGTGAGGTCTGCTTCATTCTTGGAAGAATTTTCCTGAGCAGCTTCCAACAAGGCGATACGCATGGTGGTCTTATTTCTCGACTCCTCAATTCCTCTTACCTTATGATCACGATCCTCCGCAATCTCTCGAATTTTAGCATCTTTCTCCAACACGACATCACGAAGTCGATCATCCTCTTCAGATGAGATACGAAGTAAACGTTGAGCTTCAGCCAATCGATCCTCAGCCTTTCTTCGACCCAAGATCTCATTCTCAACCTTGGAATTCTTCTCCGTGATGATTTGTCTCAATCGAGTTTCTTCCTCCAAGGAACTAGCCAAGAGTCTTTCTGTCATGGCCTTGGAATCTTCAGCAGATCTACGCTTCTTGATTTCTTCCTCGACCCAATCATCAGCACGATGAAGTTTCTCCTCGAGTTCTAAAATTCTAGCTCGAGAATTCTCTTCCATCTCAGCTAACCTAGATTGGGCTTGTTGTTCAAGATTAGATAGATCAGCTATCTTTTCCTCTGCTTCAGCCAATTTGATAGACAAAACATTATCGACATCAGGTACGGGGATTCTCTTCTCGACAACTTCCTCAACCACATTCTTGAGATCTTCCAAGCTGAAACCGGGTCGTGATGATTGATTAAACTCCTCCTTCATCTCATCCAAAGCTTGAAGAACATCACGTGAATCAGGCGACATCGATAAAGTTGCTGGCGTGATTGCACTTTGAGGTCTTGATGAATGAGTATTGAGAGCATCCAAGACAACCGTTCTAATCTTATCCAATTTTGCATTTCTTCTTGGACTTGCTGATCTTCCAGGATCTTCATCATCTTCATCATCAGCATCACTGAGTGCACCAGACATGCTACGTTGAGCTCTTCGATGTGATACAAGTCTTGTCGAATAAGGTAGAGATTGTAAGGAATTTGTGATTCCTTCCAAGATTTTCTCTATTGGATCCAATCTATCTGCCAATAATGAACCAACGATATCATTGACACGATTATCAAAGAAACCAATTCTTTCATGAAGTTTAATCTCCTCTCCTTCACTTAGAACATCATCCCAATCACTAATTGGGAGACTATTTCCTGTATTGAGACGATGAATAGGTGATCCAAAGATAGCTGTAGAATGAGGATCCGCAAATGGATCATCTTCAATTCCCATGTGAGAATAAACTCTATCGGGAGACATCTCACCAAATTGACTATCATCTGCATATATTTTTGGTCTCGGACTTGGGCTTGGAGCATCGCTTCGCATAACATTAGGATGAAGTCGAATAGGAGATGACATTGAAGGGATTTGAATGTGTCTTTGTCGAGTTTCATGCCATCTTGGAGTATCATCCCCATTATTGGCCGTGATTGGTGACATTTCTCTTGAATTGAGATGTCTCATAACAGCATCAATCTCTTCAAAAGTTGGTTCTCGATCTTCTCGAATTTCTCCCTCTTGAATTTCACCCTCTTGAATTTCTCCTTCTCGAATTTCTCCCTCTTCCAATTCAGAATCATCATCATATTGTGGTGAACTTTGAGGTCCCGGTAAAGCATTCTGAAAATCATTGACTTCATCAGGTCGTAATGTAGGTGATTCTATAGCGGGTGTTCGAGGTGGTGATGGACTATTAGCATATCTAGAGGTTGCAAGTCCACCAGTTTTTGAAAGAATTGAAGAAGTTGGAGCAAGAACTGAATCTGAAGCAATAATTGAATCTGAAGCAATAACTGAATCTGAAGCAATAACTGAATCTAAAGCAAGAACTGGAACTCGACTTCCACCAAAAGTGAAAGCAAAATTACCCTTTGATTGAAATTCGAAAGGTTTGGCAGTTGCAGAAAGAGATGATGACATTTTTCTATGACCGAGTTGAATTTCACTTGCATTTGATGCAACTTGAGAATGTAGGTGTCGTGTGTGTGTAGTATCATCAGCGTCTTCTGTATCATCTTCTGAATTGGTAATATCAACACCATATCCTGGACCAGAATCATATCTTTTTGTGGTGAATGGAATTGCAGCATTGAATTCCTCAACTTGTTTTTGTTGTTGAAATTCAAATGGTGAGAAATTCGAATCACCAGATGGTTGATCATTAACAGTAGCATTAGGTAACTCATCCACATTCTCATTTGAAGGTGTGGAGTTTTCCTTGTCATCTTGTGTAGAATCAACATGGTGATGAGGCTTTTCTGGAACAGATTGATCCCTGGTGGTTTCTTGAAGTGGTACAGTAGGCTCAGCAAATAGAGGTACTGAATCTCCAGTATCATTACCTCTACACATCCTCTTGATATTGATTGGATTTTGCATGGGTCGACCATCTTTCCCTTCCATCGTCTCTTCAACTTCCTTGGAATGACTACTATCAGGTCGAATGATGGGAATAGCTTTTGACTTCTTTATAGGTTTCGATGTGCTTAGAGAATTCAAATCAATACCACCAAAGATGGGTTTTTGTGAAGTTTCATTTCCGGATGCTTCACTCATGGAAGTGATAGAATTCGAAAAGTTTGGAGTAAATGTTGGAGCGTCAGGTCTGAAGCTTGGTCCTTGAAAATTAAATTCGCCATGTCCTGGTACGAATCCTGGCATGTTGGGGGTGAATACTTGTGCTGGAGGATTAATTTGATTGAATGAATTCTTCACAGAGTGATGAGTTTGATTTCCAGGTGCAGGTAACCCTTGATGAGCGAATGGTACATAATTAACAGTTGTAGGTGCTGGTTGAAAGTTCCCACCAGTGAAAGAGAATTGATTCTGTTGGAAAGAGCTGACGGGATTGAAATTAAAAGGTCTCGCGGCGACATTTAATGTTGACATGGATTGCTTGTTGGCACGATGATTAGGTTGATGAATCTTTGATTGCATAGATGCAGAATCAAGCCATGGATTATTGGAAATCGACATATCCCTATCATGACCGAATGTCGGTACATCTTTTTGTAAAGTCGGTGTTCCCATATTGCTAGGGTTGGTCTCGATATCAGATAAGTCATATTTCGTAGCATCCTTCACGCCACGTAATCCAGTCTTGGATTCACCACTAGAAGTATCCTGCTCAGAATCCTGGAATGGTTGTTGAGATAGGGAATGACCTCGACTGTGAGGTTGAGGGTGATGAAGAACAGGTCCTTGCTCAGTCCCCTCCACGGCAAATCTTGAGGATCCAAGTCCACCACCAATGATGGAGGAATTCCTCACGTGAGGTACGGGTTTATTCTCAAATTGTTTATCCATCTCTCCATGATCAGAATGAGGACTGTAATCATCACCATCAAGTTGTCTTTGAAATTGTTCCTCGAGATGATATTCAGCATCATCAATCTCTCTCTGTAAGCTTGCGCTCGCATTGTGTTTGATGATTGGTTTGGTTTCCAAGGTTGGGGTTTTTGAAGGGCTCTTGTTTGAGATGGGAACCTCAGCCGTGTGTTCATCTTCACTCTCCCGAACTTCTTGAAGACTTGGAGATACACGAGGTCGAGAAACTCCAGCCATCAATTGATTTTGCATGAAGATTTGTCGTGACATGGCATCCCCAGGACCTTGTGGGAAGTAACCATCTTGAGAAAGAGGTGAAGCAGGAGATCTAATCGATCCCAAATTATGCATTGAAGGGGATCCACTTCGATGGCCATGTTGGTAAAGCATATGTTGTGGTGACCAAACCCCAGGAGATGAGGTTGGTTGTGGGTATTGAAAAGGTGATCCGAAAGGATGATCCCCTGGCCCGGGTCCAAAAGAAACCGAACTATGTCTCTTACCACCAAGTTTCCCATGTAAATGAGCATGCATTGAAGCAGGAGAAGCGATAGAACCTTGATTGGAACTTTGACTTGTCGATAAACCATTTCCAGGTATCAAAGCTGGAGAGAAAGGAATATTCGAATTGTGAGCCATGTGACTACTCGCTGCTGATGAAGCTGGTATCGGAGGTGAAAATGGTAACGGTGGATATTGCATTGAAGTACGATGACTTAAGTTCGATATCGCTGGTGAAATTATAGGAAGAGGATCATCATCTCCCAAGGAAACACCTAGAGCTCGTAATTTGGCTTCTTTCAATTCTTCGACATAAGCATCCCATTCTATATTTATCCAATCCATTAGTACATATATCACAAATGAAATGAGAGCAACATGACAATTGTCGCTCCGTGATCTCCATAATTTGTACAAAATTACCAAATGTAGTTCAAATAAGAAAATGAGGAATGAAGGGAAGAACGCCACAAAATGGTATTAAGGGATGAATTTTCCCAATTACATCTTGACTTCCAAAATCTTGACTTCCAAAATCTTGACTTCCAAAATCTTGACTTCCAAAATCTTGACTTCCAAAATCTTGACTTCCAATATCTTGACTTCCCTCAAGTTCCAAGGGAAAAAATGACAAACAAAACTTCTATCTTACCTCTTCTATCAGGAATGCTAACTCTGAAAGTTTTCTGAGCTCTCTCGGCTTCCACATCAATCATGAGTGGCCAACCATTTCGACTTTGACCAGGACCACCTTCACCTCCATCATCAGATCCAAGGTTAAATCCACTAGTATCATAACCCAACTCCTCCCAATCCTTCAACATACCAACTATATCTTTTTCTGTCATCGGTTTGGGTGCTCCTCCTCTCTTCCCACGATCTTCATCCCAAGGGAGTAAAACCAAAATATTCTTTCCTTTCCATGGGACCTTCTTCTTTAATCGAGGGTGTAAAGGTGTAGTTGGAGATGGCGTAGGATTAGGTAAAGGTTTCGAGGCCCATTGTGCCATTAAAGGAGGTTGAGGAAGAGGTTTTTCATCTAGTGATGTATGATTCGCAGAAGTTCCTTGAGAACCTATCTCATTTCGTGAGGACATGTTGTCAGAATCTCTAGGTACCGAAGATGAAATATCTGCTTGTGTTAAAGTTTCGGCGGTATCCTTTCTTCTATGACCACTTCCACTTCCAAAATCCCACCTAGTTTGTTGAATTTCTTGGACAAATCTTTGTAAAGTTGGAGTTCTAGGATCTGATTCTAAAGTCAAAGAATCCGCTGCGCCCCCTGAGATTGATCCGCTCAATGAAGAGTTCTCACTTTCTCCAGGATCGTCACTAAGCCAATTATTCCTCTCTGTTGATTCACCTCCCGTATGTTGCCTTATCCAATCTTCCGTCAATCGATGTGCTGGACGTCTAGCTCGATTGGCCAGTACTGCAGCACTGATGAGACCGTCGTGAGAAACAAAATCGGATTCTATCTGAGATCTGGTGAAAGTTGGAGGAGGACGTAAGAAAGGTGTGTGTAACTCAAGATGACGAATTGGCAGATCTTCCGAGTCTTCTGATGCTTCACTATATGCACTTCTATAGAGTGAACGACTACCAACCGAAGATCCTACCGGATGTTGATAAGGAGATCCCCAACTAGCGGTATAGAAAGCACTCGTATCTGTTCGAGGTTCTGAAGGAGGACGTGAAGGAGGGGTTCCAAAAAGATCGATTGTATGACCGTTGATGGTTGGTTCTGGTAGAGGTGGAAGAATAGGAGATGAACCTCCACCCTCAGCTGTTGAAGTTGTTGACAACGCAGGAGATTTAAATGGATCAGGATATTGTCGTGGTTCGAATCCTTCCTCTGCGGTCGTCGGACGAGAAGTAGTTGAAATCAATTTCTGAATATTGACTAAGGAGAAGAAGAAGATGAATGAGTTAGTTAATAAATTTCACAAATTCATAGGAATCAAGTCTCCATTATTTTGCCGATGGGGAATGAGAAATGGGGATGGATGCAGGTGGATGGAGATGGAGATGGAGATGGAGATAGAAATGGATAATAGGAATAAGTAAAATCAATCAATCTAAAAAAAGGAACCACTCACCAAAAGTTTCGAGAACAGGATAGACGATTTAATTTTCGTCTATCACCGTATCTCTCATATATCTCTTATTTATTTCTCACGTCTTTTTTTTTTAGATATCAAATTATCGTATCGTATTGTACCATATCATAGACCGTACCTTTTCTTCACTCAAACCATTCACTCAAACCTCACACTCATACACTCTCTCTTTTCATAGTTGTTGATTTATGATTCCAGGTTGTGGATTGTTGATAGCCCTGGAGAGTAATGGAATAAATGTAAATGTAAATGTCAATGTGATGAATGTAAATGTAAATGTAATTGTAAATTTAAGGTTCACCGAGTCAATATTTTAGATTTGTCGCGACGCGTTCGGTAATT
The DNA here is from genome assembly GCA_025890175.1 of Ciborinia camelliae. Classification (NCBI taxonomy): domain Eukaryota; kingdom Fungi; phylum Ascomycota; class Leotiomycetes; order Helotiales; family Sclerotiniaceae; genus Ciborinia; species Ciborinia camelliae. The sequence goes on from JANPYM010000013.1 coordinate 52,326, forward strand.
AAAAATTGATGGAGCGGACCGGGTGTAGTGAGTAGTGTGTAGTGTAGTGAAGTATGGTGTAGGGCGTAGGGTGTAGGGTGTAAGATGTAAGGTGTAGGGTATAGGGTGTAGGGTGAAGCTTGAAGGTTTTGGGGGCTGACAGGGAACTGGGAACTGGGGGGAATTGAGAACAAACAAGGTAGCACCTTCAGGTATTAGATGAAGGTATCAGAATAAGCAAAGCAAAGCAATCCGTGGACCTAATAATAAGACACCTTGGCTTTGATGTATGATAAATGAAGATATTGATATGATGAAATTCATTACTACCAGATATTTACTTGAAGTTCTAAAGGAAGAAGGGGCTTTGCTGGCAACTTTTATGACCAGTAACAAGTACACAGTACAATACACAGTACAATACGCAATACAATACACAATACAATACACAATACAATACACAATACACACAATAGGTACACACAGTAGGAGGCTTCCTACATGAAAGGGGGAAAAAGGGGGGGTTCAACTTCCTTCTTCCTTCTTATGAATATGGTACAGTACAACTGACATTAATCCCCAGAAAACTCACCTACCTAGGTAGATATCTACCAACCATACAAAACAACCTTCATATAAATTCATATGTAACAATAGATGAGAAGATGATGATGATGATAAAGATGATGATGATGATGATGATGACGCTCCGCTGGCCCTCCGGGGGCCACTGCCGTGGAGGCAGAATATAATAATTCTATTAAACTTCATGCCCTCAAATATCCAAGTCTCCCAATCCCCGAATTGAGCTCAGCTCTCACTAGGTACCAACCAACCAACAAAAAAAAACGTGGAGCCATCCCATTAGTTCGCCTTCACGTTCACTTCGAGTCCAATCCAATCCATACAGAGCTCCCAGCTCCCAATCTCAAACACCCAAACACCCAACCTTAGCCAGCTCCCGAGTCTCAACCCAACTTCTAACACCCCCCTTTCCCCCCCTCTCAGCCCCCTTCCCCGCTAAAAAAAAAAGGAAATATACACCACACACCATACGCCATAACCACAACTATACGCCATAAACCATATAGATTTTCATTACCCGGGTATAAGTATTTATCTAGATAAATAAATAAATAAATATATAAATGAATAATCATATATAAAATACCTAGAACCAATTAATTATATAAATGTAATAGATAATACAGAATAGAGAATACCTACATATATATACACATTCCATGCAATCCAATCCAATCCAATCTCATCAAATCAAATCAAATCAAATTGTCTAATCTTTTATACCTACCATATGATGGCTTCAAGATTGAAGAAATGCAAAGATACTCCGTATATATATATATTTATTTATTTATCAATTCAATTCAATTCGTCCCTTACATGAAAGTGGAGGGAGGCTCCGCTCCGTTTCCCAGCAGGAACTATGCAGAAAAGACGTTGCCAAGCGACCTAACATTGCATTGCAGGAGAGAGCGGAGAAAAAAAGGAAAAAAGGGAAAACGGAATAATAGAACAAATTAATTCAAATAGTAGTACTGTATCTATCTATCTCAGATGAAAAATCCAAAGAATTCAAAGCAGGGCTAGTTACCTAGTAAATAACAAAAAATCTAATCGTGAATTGGTAGAGCCCTAGGTAGGTACCTATGTAGTTCGTTCTCTCGTTCTCGTACTGAGGCCTCAAATTCAATCAATACCTGGATATAGGTAGATACCTAGGTAAGTGCCTAAGTAGTAGGTATTGATATGAGAAATAAACCCTTAACCTGGCCTAACCTAGCCATAAATTTCCTTCTTCTCTCATCTCATCACACTCATCTTTTCCAGCTCCCCATCGAATGACCCTGGCCTAACAAGTTAATGAATACTTAATACTTCTATCACCATTCCAAACACCCCAATGAGTTTCATCTGCGACCGAACCATCTGTACCAGTAGATAAAGGTTTCCAAGGTTCATCGAATGCCTCGAATGAGAAAACATTAACACCCCAATTCATCATACCACAAATCGCTTCTTTCCAAAATGTGTGAGCAGATGATGTACCTGGGGTTGAAGATTGATAATTCGAGCCTGCAGTTGGCCAACCTATTTTGAGGGGTTATGTTATGTTAGTATGTAGTTGAAATTGTAGAGGTTGGGAATGAGAAAGGGTAAGATGAAGAAAGGGAGAAAAGAAAGGGAGGAAAAGGAGAAAACAAATGGAAAAAAAAAGAGTTCATCATACCAGTCTCTCCAACCCAAAGTTCAGGTCCATCATTAGAAGATCCAGCAACATCTTGAATCCTCGCAAAAGCTTGCATGATATCATCAAAGAAACTATGAGTAGCATTCTTCAATTCTTGACCCTGCCAATAACTGAAAGCATTGCATAATAAAATATCAACACCACCTTTGATAATAACATCCGCCGTACCATCCTGATATTTATTCCAACTATCTGCCGTTCCAACCTTGAAGTTTCCATTCAATGCCGTTTTGACATCCTTAATCTTCTCAAGAAGTTGTTCACCGGTAAAGTTTCCACGATAGAGGGTTTCGGAACCGACGGTGATAGCGTAAACTTGGTTGATATATTGAGGGGCATATTTAACTACGGCTGCTTTATCTTTCGCGAAAGATTCATCTGTATCTGGCCTATTCAATTTAAATGAAATGATTAGCTAACAAATCTACCAACTTTCAAACCTACAGGAGGTACTTTCAAACATAACATTCAATTCCTATCATATCCTATTATTGATACCTGAACAGACAAACGGACAAACAGACAAAAATGCAAACAGACAATCAAATAATCAAATAAATAATCAAATAAATAATCAAATAATCAATCAAATAATCAATCAAATAATCAATCAAATAATCAATCAAATAATCAATCAAATAATCAATCAAATAATTAATCAAATAATCAATCAAATAATCAATCAAATAATCAATCAAATAATCAAATAAACATACCAAATCCCTAAAATAACCTTAAACCCTTTAGACTTCGCAGCCGGCAAGATCTCCTTTGCCGCATCACAATCACCCGCCGCATAACCCCTCACGATCCTAGCCGAACTCCGCGTGGAAATGGTATCGAGATCCGCCTCATAATCATAAGTAAATTTACATGTCCCATCGACCTTTTTATCCCCCAGGGCAAATCCCAATGATCCGGCGGCAGTAACGGTGGAAAGAAGTCCGGCGAGTGGAAGAATGATGAGGGATCGCATGGTGGATTAAGGTTGTGGGTTAAGGTTAAGGGGACTTGTGGGTGTTGAGGAGGGAGATGAGAGGTGGAGAGATAATTCGTTCTTGATTTGTTTATATGTATTATGTAGAGGAAATAAAAAGAAAGAAAAAAGAAATAAATGAGTGATTTCAAGTAAATATTTTAATACTTTATTTAATAAATGAAAGATTTAAATGGTAAAGTAGGGTATATCAGAAAGTTGATGGTCGATGGTAGATGGTAGATACTAGATTTACACCTCAGTGTATCAAGGGGTATTCTCTTTCCCATCAATGCCCAGCCCAGGTGATTCAGTAAAGAGATTGGATACCTTAACGGGATTTTGATGAGAATGCTTGGCTTGATGTTAAATAATACCACCTGGGTAGGAGATAAACTTCAAAAGAAGGAAAGGGAACATGAGATGAAACTTTCCTCTTCGATGGAAGGGATGAATGAAATAAATCATCAATCTCTTTTTCAATTTTTGTTACGTTAATTATCATTAAAAAATCCAATCTTTCTCATCTACCTCCAAAATTCTCATAAGGGTAAGTTAAAATAGAAAATGATTCAACGCCTTTCCTATCCACTCAATACCTATTGAACCATTCTATATATTCATACTCCATACCAAATAAGATATCTTCCCTTGCTACCTTCAATCAAGTACTTGCCACATTTAATGTATAGCAGATGTTGAAGTTGGTTTGGTTGCATACATTCTGAATTGAATGAAGATAATTGCATCTTCAACAATCGTTCCTAATGATCCGATGAGCCAAGGGGTATTGATGATGATATATTCTTTCTCCAATGAATGAAAGAGGATACCACCACCATATGTAAGGTTACCCATTAAGGAGAGGAGGAAGAAGAGAAGGGCGAGACCTATAGTTATTAGTTTGAGATTTTGATGAGGCAAACTTGAATCACATACCATCACAAGATTTCTCCTTATAATTCTTCAAAATTTGAGGAATTCGAGCACTTGATAACTTCATTAGTACTTGTTCATTTGAGGAGAAAGTTCAAGATCTCATGAAATAACTCACCCAAGATAACAGATGGCACTGAAATATCCTAAAATCTCTGCTCCAGCAGCGACCTCATTCGTTTTTGGAATATCACCACCATTCTCTGGTGTAGGGATCCAAACACCACTTCTCCAAGCAATAGCCCAACCAGCAGTTCCAACAGCAATAACAAATAAAATGCTAATGACATTCTTCTTCCAAGCATTTCCAGTTGGTGAATCATCATCTTCCAAGATCTTGGTCAATGTATCTTCATGATGTTGAATTCCACTCATTGTTGAAGAACGTCTTCTTCTATGAGATCCTGGAAGTCCAATACTATTATGACTTCTTTGACGAGTGAGGAGAGGATCTTCTTCGGTTGGTTCATTGGGTTCTGTTTCTTGACGCTTTTGAGAGTTGATCTTATTATAATATAGACATTGTCCGATGAGTACGAAATCCGCAATACAAAAGTAGATGGCTAAAACGATAACTGTAGGAACAAGACCTGCCCAAATTGCACCTGAAGATGAATTAGTATTAACACGTGATGATGAAAGAATAGGATTTGTGGGAGTTGATGGAAGAGAAGAATCATCGATATCAAGATGATGAATTATCAAGATTGATTTGATCTTTCTCAATCCTCATCTACTCATCTACCCATCCACCCATCCACCCATTCATCCATTCATCCATCCACCTCTACACACCCACCCATCTTTTAACTTACCTACAAGATTCGAGATATCTCCAATTAACCAAACCGTTAAGAAAGCCAATGATAATCCATCGGCGCTCTGAGATCGATAATTTAAGATAAGTTGTGGTACCTAAAGTGATCAAATCAAGTCAATATGATTCCATTCACGACCCCAAAACACATAACACAAACCCCCTTGAACACTTTAATTGGACATGAAGAGATTGAAGAGATCAGGAACTGAATACGAGGGTATCACGAACCAACAAAAAGATCCAAGTGGCCAAACTGATACTTCCAAATATCCCTGATAAAGCTTCTTGGACGGATAAATCTTGCGATAAGGTCAATAAGGACATCATGATGTCTAGAAATTATTTCTTGATATTTGATTTGAATTCATATAATGATTTGAAGATATAAATTTGAATGTGGAGTATTCAAGGTAGATATATGATTGAGATGACTTGATTTAATGTCTTAATGACTGAATGACTTGACTTGACTTGACTTGACTTGACTTGACTGTGAAATAAGAAAGATTCTTGAATGATATGATTGGGTGAATGAAAGAAAATGTTTGTCGCACAAATTGATTTTCCGAGCATTGATACATTATTGCAGATTCTGCAAGATAAGATCTTGATTGAACCAATAGGAGTTATAATTTAAATACTCCGTGATTTAGCTTTATTTGGTTTGATTTAGTTTGATTTGGTTTGATTTAGCTTGATTTAGCTTGATTTATCTTGGTTTAGCTTGGTTTTTGGGTGGTGTTTGTGTTACATCATCGAATTTGTTTCAAGTACTGGACTCGAATCCTGGACTCGAGGACATGAATCTAGGTACCTAGGTAATATTCTGAATAACTTCAACATCTCATCTATAATTCTTCAGTCGACAATATAGATGAGGTATATTTGAAAGAGGTCATTATTATTTTATTATCATCACAACTTATCGTGATAAAGGTAGGGGAGGAGAAAGGATTCCTTGAGGATTCCTACAATTGTTCTCATCTGAACTCCATACTTGATCAAAATGCAATCTTACAATCTCGAATCTTTGGAATGTGCTGACCTAAACTTCTCATCTGCGAGTATTATTATCATCATCATCATCATCCTAACCACTAATGACCTACTGACACAGCTTTTAGATTGAACAACTACTCAAGCTGGCAGATCCCGAAACCTCAAACGAAAAACCTCGAGTAAATTCGAAGACTTATCCCATACCATTACAAAAATGAAATCATTCGATCTCAATCTTTCCAAAGTTTCAGGTTCTAATCATCTTGACTGCGACATCACTACAAGTAATACATACAGATTGGGGGCGGAATGGAAGGGAGGATGGCATTCCAAATCGTTATAGGAATTGGCACAGGAGATATCCATGGAAGCAGTTCTATTCGCACCGAGTCAACACTTATTACGAGAGTAAAAGTTCAGGTTGTTTCGATATAAAAACCTACTCCGTTCTTAATGGGCGATATCCGAAGTTGATACATCCAATATCTTCCTGGTTGCCATATCCAAAGTTGATTCCCCCGATACCTTCCTGGTTGCACCTACTCCCTTCTCAATGGGCGACATGCGAAGTTGATTCATCCAATATCTTCCTGGTTGCCATATCCAAAGTTGATTCCCCCGATACCTTCCTGGTTGCTATATCCAAAGTTGATACACCTACTCCCTTCTCAATGGGCGACATGCGAAGTTGATTCATCCAATATCTTCCTGGTTGCCATATCCAAAGTTGATTCCCCCGATACCTTCCTGGTTGCTATATCCAAAGTTGATACACCTACTCCCTTCTCAATGGGCGACATGCGAAGTTGATTCATCCAATATCTTCCTGGTTGCCATATCCAAAGTTGATTCCCCCGATACCTTCCTGGTTGCCATATCCAAAGTTGATACACCTACTCCCTTCAAGTTGATTCCCCCGATACCTTCCTGGTTGCTATATCCAAAGTTGATACACCTACTCCCTTCTCAATGGGCGACATGCGAAGTTGATACATCCAATATCTTCCTGGTTGCTATATCCAAAGTTGATACACCTACTCCCTTCAAGTTGATTCACGAAATACCTTCCTCATCGCCAAACCTGATATATAATTGGAGATAAATGGGAACCTTGATGAGAATTTCAAACGAAATAAATGGATCATACTACTTTATTCATTGTTCTTCTCTGGGCAGTGCATTTCTTTCATCATTTAATGTCTGAAGCTGTGGGTAAGGACACCAGGAGAGTATTTTCGTTTTCGACATTCCACCTTCAAGTCATAATCTTTCTATTACTATATATACATATATATACCCTCCTTCCCACCCATATATACCCTCCTTCCCACCCATATATACCCTCCTTCCCACTCATATATACCCTCCTTCCCACTCATATCTACCCTCCTCCCCACCCATATATACCCTCCTTCCCACTCATATCTACCCCCCTCCCCACCTATATCTACCCATCTACCCAACCTTCCAACCTACGTAGTAAAAACAGCAATATCATACTCTTTCAACTCAAATTCAAACTTACCTCCCTCCCCAGCAATCACATTCTTAACAATTTTAACAACAACATCTTCTCCTTCATAAACATTCGCACTATTTCCTCCATCCAATCCAGGAGCATTCAATACAGTAAGTGTACCCATAGCACCCTTATCCACACCTTCGAAATCTATTGAGAAAGGTATTGGTTCTGTGGTATTATAGATGGCAGCTTTGAATGTGTATGAACCAGGGGAGTTAATACCGATTACATAGAATGCGGGGTTGAATTGTGAGGTGGTATTTTTATCCGAGTTTGTGATGGTGGAGGTGAATGGAACGGTGAATTTATATCGATTATTGGATAGTAGTTGAAGTTGATGCCAGGAACAACTGAGGACTGTTTTTGAGGGGTCGGCACTGAAGGTTATGAGGTCGGGCTTTGGGAGTGAGGATGTTAGTTTCAATTAAAATTTTATTTTTATTTTTGGGGATAGAAGGGTAGATTGATGAAGTAGATTGATAAAGTAGATTGATGAAGTAGATTGATAAAGTAGATTGATGAGATGAGATGAGATGAGATGAAATAAAATAAAATTAAATAAAATAAAAACTTACAGTCCATTGAAAAGAATTTATATTTTGAAATCCAGGAGCATATGAAGCTCCAAGTACAATATCACTATTTCTTTCCATACCAAGAAGATAAATAGCTTCACCAACAGCACCAATCCAAGTTCCATAATCCATTTTGGCAGCACTCCAATCTATTGATGGATATGAATTGGGTTGAATAACAGCATATTCACCCAACAAGATAGGATAAGATCGATTTGAATGATCAAAGTGACCGAATTGAAGTGAGAAATCATCCGGTCTAAGATATTGATGAATATCCGTCCCCGATTCATGAGGAGCGCCAACCGAGAGAAGATCCTGAGCCGAAGAAATGATGAAAATATCGGGATATTTAGCATGGATGGCATTGTAAAACATGGGCCATCGATAGGTTCGATATGAATCTGCTCCTCCTTCGAGATTATCTTCATTGCCTACCTCTACATAATTGATCTTCCAGGGTGATGGGTATCCGAGAGATGCGCGGAGGGCTCCGTATGGGGTGGAGGGTTCGCCGAGGAGAAATTCCAGCTCGTTTAGAGCATCATCGATATAGGGTTGGAGATCGGATTGGGGAATTACATTGGCGGGTCCTTTGTTGTTATTTAGGTAGAGGCCGGACCAGATTGCTAAGATGGGTTCGATGTTGAGGTCGGTACACCACTTTGAGAGGTTAGGTTAGATTAGTTGATTGGATGAGGGGATGGGGATGAGAGAGGGAGGATGGGGGAGGCGCAATGAGGGATGGGGATGAGGAATGGGGATGAGAGAGGGAGGATGAGGTGATGGGGATGGGGGAGGCGCAATGAGGGGTTTATTGAATTAAAACGAACGGCAGAGAACAGAAGAGTAAGAACTTACATTCATATATTCAATCAAACCAAGTCCATCGGTACTAAATCATCAACGCATAGAGTCAGTATGTATCAAAATGCAATAGAATAGGTGAAAGGGATGCCCCGGGATTAAAGAATGCTCTAGAGATAAAAAACCAATCGAATCATACTCACTTTTGGTATCCCCAAGTTCCTATTGAAGTTTATGTATTAGTCAAGGTATTCAAGAGAAAATGGGATTGGAATTTGTATTGTTTAATCACATACCTGGTCTTCCTGGACGATCTTTAAGATGTCCTATCGTCTCATTCCATACCCATCGATAACCAAAACTATCTCCTTCACTATTCACAATGATTGATTAGCATTATATCCCGTTATGATTAGGTATCCTTTTTGAGTGTATAAAATGGGATGAGATGGTATAGGGTGGGATAGGATGGTATGGGATTAGATGGGATGGGGGGATTGGATGGGATTGGATAGGATTGAATAGGATTGGATAGGATTGAATAGGATGAGATGGGATAGGATGGTAAATATACATATTATTTCCTCCCGGAATTCGAAAGAAACTTGGATTAAGATCTTTCAAAGCCTTCATAAGTTCCGGACGATTCCCATTCGGTCTATTATTATAAGTTGGTGGGAAGAGACTGATGAGATTAAAGTTGAGGTTGAGGTTGAAGGAATTGGAATTCTCGCCATCAAATTCAATGACGAAAGTATTATTAACATCTGGCGCTTCAATTTTGGGTTCGAGAGTGAAAGAGAATTCCATCCATTCATCCGAGGAAGAATTGGAAGGTATTTCCACACTTGCGAAAACGATACCTGATGCTGCACCAACCAAACTTGCGGTGAAATTTCCCGTATATGAACCTAGAACCCAAAAACTTCCCATGTAGATTTGAGGTTGAATATTGATTCCCCACCATCCAGGATTTACGATTCCGATTTTCCTAGAAAGGTTTTTTTCTGATGTGATATTTGATGAGGTTCGTACATTGATTGATGTAGGTAGTGCTGAAGATAATAGGATGGATGTATTTTGTAAAGTTAAGATTGCATTTCCAATTGCCGTCCATGGTGTTAAGGTAGATGGAAATTCTCGATTTCCTTGAAATGCTCGATTTTGAATCAATTCAGCATAAATTCCTCCATCTCCTGAATGGTTGATATCTTCAAACATGAGTCCATATGCTAATGGTGAAGAGGCATTTCCTCCACTTGCTGATGCGGTGATATTGATGGCATTGATAATACCAATAAGTATAGGTAATATGGAAAGAATAGAATAGAACATGTTGAGAAGTTTTAGATTGAATCTGAATGAAACCTCATGTCAATGACTTGGATATGAATAATGTGACATAAAAGATACCTGTGATATATATATATCTCGGAAATACATTTCCCCAAGGATTCATCTTCATGTACAATACTCTTCAATCATCTGATTCATCTCGGATTAAAACATTACCTTACCATCATGACCCACAAGTAAGGAGTAGGTACGTAGGGAAACATTAACCCGAAAGTATGCAGTTGCCAAAAAATCATATAAAAAATGAAGTTATTTTCTAAGCGTTCGAATGTCGATAATATCTCCCCGCATTTCACAAACTTAAGATTTTGATTAACATCAATGAACACTTCCGATTGATGCGCATCAAATAATTTGGATGATGCAGATATAAATCATTGAAGTGAGTTCCTTGTTTAGTCTTTCAATGTGACGTGTGAAATACTGCATGTATAGGCTAAATTCTATAGTGATCAGAGTAAATCTGGGGGTACCTAGTAGGGGAGGGCGGGGAGAGCGGGGAGGAAGATTCGGATATTTTTTGCGGGGTAAAGGGGTAAGGGTTGTAAATGTAAGATGAAGTGAAAATGAGACTCAAGTACTTATCCTACCTAGCTTGATATAAATTAGATGGGATAATGAAATAGATGAGTAGAAATGCATGGACTATCTCAAGTCCTCAGAAGTAAATATACCCCTTGTTGACATATAGTATGTACTATGTAATAACATATAGATTCATTAACCTTGTCCGAGTTCATAGTATTAGATGTTAAAGAGAGTGGCCATAAATGAATGAATGAATGAATGAATGGTTGAATAAATAAATGAATGAATTAAACTAATTTGACTTGAAATATCTTATGGTGAAATCAATATCCACTAGATAAGATATATTACATATAAATAAATAAATATCCTCATTGTTGAATAAGAATATTGAATCTACCGGTCGAATTGAAAAGGTATACCAGACATATACTAGGTACCTAGGTACCTAAAAAGATGACAGCGATATTGTCTGTGCTTGAAGGGATTCATGAGGCGGGAGTGGTCGGCGAATAAAAATTTGACAGCTTGAATGGGTCCCTCACGACTTTTAATAGGTCAAAATTTGAAATACCCCTCCTTCACTCTCATCCTCACTCTCACTTGCACAATATCGATAAAATCATGATGATTTGAATAGAATCATTTTTTCTTTCTATTTACTTTATCACATTCTTTTCTTTTCTCTTTATTCTTCTTTATCATTATCTGCTTTTTGCGATTCTTCTTCTTCTCCTTCTCCTATCTCAATTCCCTTTAAATTCACTCATTCTTAAGAATTAATAAAATCTCTTTTGATCTCCGACTACAGAATACTATTTAACCCTTTAAGACGTCGCATTTTATCCCATTCCAGTTGTGCCCAGATGAATTCAGCTACCCAATCCTACCTACTATCAATCTGCCATTTCTTCTACGTCCAAATAAATTCAGCTATTCGACCCTACCTACCATCATCTGCCATTCCTTTTGCGCCCAAATGAATTCAACTATTCGACCCTACCTACCATCATCTGCCATTCCTTTTGCGCCCAAATGAATTCAACTACCCGACCCTCCCTGCCATCAATCTGCCATCCTTTTTGAATATCTATATACAGTATACCTACCTCCCTAGGCATCCATCAATCTTCGAAATCCAATTCGTCCAAACTTAAAGAACCCTCGCCATTTTAAACGCACCTATCCGTCTTCGCGAAGCCCAATCGAACCCTGAGGGTAACATAATTATCGAATTCCAAAGATTACAAACGGGCAAACCTCAAAAGTGTTTGGGAGAGGTTGCTCATGTTACATACAATCAAGAACATACTCGCACAATGTCTGCTACACCGAAGACACCAAGTTTGGCCGCTAGAACAAAAAATGAGAGAGAAGAGATTAATGCTATTCACGATAGTCTCTCGAGGCAATGGGATTTAGGACTTCCTCTCATAACTTTCGAATCACCCGAGAGTCGACAATCAAGAACAAAATCCACCGAAGAACGATTGATCTCGGAGATCACTGCACATATCAAATATTTATACTACAAGGATTATCAAGGATTGTTTAAAACTTTAACATCCTTCAATGGACAAGCTCAAGGTTTGTATAGTGGATGGGTTTATAAACCCAATGCTGATCGAGGAGTTGTTCCCGAGAAAACTCGTAGTAAACCACACCCAATTACATCCGATGAACGAAGGGAATTGTTAAAATGTTTGAGGACGTTTCTATCGAATCAAGTTACAATTTATCGATCACGATTCGAATCCGGGACACCTAGCTTTGATCGTTTTCAAAAGAGCATCTCATCCAAAGCTAATATATCTGTTGGATCTTCGAGATTTCATCCGAATGATAGTCCTGTGGTCTTCCCACTGGGCTCTAATCAAAAACATGAAACAAAGCGTCCCTTGGAACCATTTCCCGATATCAATATCAATACCAAAAAGTCAAGGAAACCGGAGACCAAGTCGTCTGATCATGATAACATTTCTATACTTCCACCATTACAATGGCCTGTATCTCGACTTCAAAATACAAAGATGGATCAAGTCAACATGATGCCACTAAAAGAAGATGGAAATTCAAATATGAACACAAGTTTCGCAACAAATGTCTCGAGTATCTTCTCACAGACGGTTGATAGTACTTTCTTCAATACTCAGACTACAGAACCAGAAGTAGGGTTAGTTGTCAATACTCAGATTGGGGATTCGGATACAGGGCTACTCGTCACAGATACAGGGCTACTCGTCACAAATCCAGAACTAGGGTCAGTCGTCAATACTCGGACTATAGGTCTAGAACCAGAGCTCATCACAAATCTAAAACCAGTACCAATCATCAAGTTACGTACAGAGCAAAACTCATTAGATGACCAAGGACCGAAAACCCAAAACTCTGATTACGGTAGCAGTTTTGATCCTACCGAAGTTGAGAGAATATTGGTGAATGGTATAATGGAGGAGATGGTGGAAGATGATATGATGGATGCAGCCTTGAAAGCTGTGGAAACCTTGGATGCCGTGGATGCCGTGGATGCCGTGGATGCCGTGGATGCCGTGGATGCCGTGGATGTCGTGGATGCCGTGGATGGTATGAATGCCGTGGATGTCGTGAAAGTTGTGGATGCCGTGAAAGCCGTGAAAGTCGTGGATGTCATTGATGATACAAATCAGAAAGAACTTGGGAAGTCCTTGAATGAAATTCTACGTAAGTCTATCTGCCAATTTACCTTTATGGATTATGATTTTACTTCAATTCAAATCCACAACTCGCTAACCCCTTATCACAGCAATGTTACCACCTTGTCTTAAAAGGGCTCCATTTTTCGTCAGTTACGAAATCACTCGAGTTTTCCTCTTCGTTCAGGTTCCCATAACCTACTTTACTTTACGATATGTTAAGGAATGGGATGAATATGACAAACTTTGGAATATGTTGAAAACCCTTCCTATACTTCAAGATAAAAAGTTTCCGGAAAGATGTGGAGCAAAGGTATGGGAAATTGCTACCAAAGGATACATACGTGGTTTTCATGGAGTAGTTTTTGCTGCTACTTTACGTGAGAACAAAAATCAATCGGAACCTTTACTCTCATTTCAACTACAACCCATGAAGTTAGATTTAACCAACCGCCTTGAACGAAGATTCGGTAGTGATAGGTTCTTTGAGTTTGAAATTCCTGATTTGGAAAGTAAGAGATACGGTTCTACAATGGAAAAGGTAGATCCAAATGCATGGGATACCTTGAAGTCTTGGTTGGTGAATGAAGATCATCAACTTTTGGGTAGAACTTACAAATCATTCTTTGTCAAGATTAAGGATAGGAAGAAGAAAAGTAGTTTGAGATCAGATGCCGAGGAAGAAAATTCCATCACCCCATTTCGTGTCTCTCTCTTTGCTACGAATGGTTACGGATTTATCAAAGAAAGCGAAAAGAAGATTCCGACTTCACGTCTTCATATTCCCATGACAATTGAGGAACTTTTGAATTGTATCAGACCAACTTCAGAAAATGAGTATCAACCATATATGAAGCTATTTGCTAGAACTGCCTTGGGTAAGTTTGAAATCTTTTGACTTTCTAGTTTATTTTCTATTTGCTAACTATTATCAAGTTCTCTCAAGGAATAAGTCTACTGTTACTATCGAACGATCTCAAATTAGATACAAAAAGGATATTAGAAATCAAGACTCACATGATCCTAAAAAGACTCATGTCATGACAGATGGATCTGGTAGGATGTCATTATCTTTGGCTAGAAAGATAGTATTCAATCTCGAGTTATCATACATACCATCAGCATTTCAGGGAAGATTTGGTGAAGCGAAAGGTCTTTGGATTGTTGATCGTAATGAAGATATTGAGAATGATTGGATTGAACTCTATGATGAACAATGCAAATGGAAACGTGGAGAAGAAGTTAATGGTGGAGAAGAAGGTAGTGATGAGTTCAATCATTGGTCTCATCGAACTTTTGAAGTTGTTCAACATTCCGGTCCATTAAAAACGGCGGATCTAAATACACAAATTCTTCCAATTCTTATGCATCAAGCCACAGATCCAAGGAGAATGGAGAAATCAATCGTTAATGCATTGGAACAAGGACTAAAACAATCATTGGAAGAGTTGAAAACTTCTTTATCTAGTCCTCGAGAACTTCGAAGTTGGGTTCGACTCACCAATTCATCCATTCAAGAAAGGATCAAGACTGGTAGTGTTCAATGGCGTGGAGGTCTACCAACAAAACATGAAGATAGACTCACCATGCTTCTTGATGCTGGTTTTGATCCTAGGAAATTACATTATCTCATGGAATTGGTCAAGAAAGCTTTTGATATGAGATGTGATGAGTTAAAGGAACGACTCAACATCACGGTTTCTAAATCTACCAAAGCATACATGGTTCCAGATTTTTCGGGTGTGTTAGAACCTAATGAGGTTCATTTGGATTTCTCAAGTTTTGTCGATGGTGAAACTGGATTATCTGATACTCAATTGGAAGATATGGATGTTCTCGTGGCAAGAAATCCTGCTCACTATCCTAGTGATATTCAAAGAGTCACGGCAGTTCGTAGACACGAATTAAGGCATCTTAAAGATGTCATCGTTTTCTCTACGAAAGGTTATCCATCCTTAGCTGACAAGTTATCTGGTGGTGATTATGATGGAGATACTGCATGGGTTTGTTGGGATCCTGCTATTGTTGAAAGTTTCACCAATGCTAACGTTCCCAAATTTCCGAATCTCGTCAAAGATGGTTTCATTGATCAAGATAAAACCACTTACGCACAATTGACCAATGGTCATTCCGATCCAACAAACATCTTTCTTCGAGCAAATTTTGATTTTAATATGCATCAAAGTATGCTTGGATCTTCGACAAACTTTAAAGAAAAGATTGAATACAAGCTTCGTGATCTCGATCGACCGGAAATTACATTCTTATCAACTTTACTTAGCAATTTGGTGGATCAATCAAAGCAAGGTTATATCTTCACGGAGAAACATTTAAAGAAAGTCAGGACTCACATCATTGAAACTACTGGAGCACCTCATCAACCAGCATATAAAGTCAAGGATAAAAATGAGAGACCAGCAATTACAAATCATATCCTTGATCATATGACGGTAGTGGTAGAGGAACAAACGAAGAAGTTGAGTGATCAATTTCGTAAGAGTATAGGCCGACCACCACAATATGATCCTATCTTGGCCCAATTCTATCAGGATCAAAGAGATAAGGCAAAATTATTGACAAAGGAAAGTTCCACCTTGGAGGAAATTGAGAGAGCGGGGGAATGGAAATTACTTCTCGATCAATTGGATGAAGATATTCAAAAGATCAAGAACAAATGGAACATTGCCCAAACCCCATCAAGAAATCGTCGAAATTTATCAGACCCTGACGAAACCCGACCGGAGTTCGCCCCGATTCGGGATTCATGTTTCGAAGAATACCTTTCCATCAAACCACACGCGCGTAGCAAATTGATACTCTCGTGGTTGGATCAAGATACCGAATCGGAATTTGGACCTTGGGCACTGTTGAGGGCGAGCGCTCTGTATGCATCTTACGCCCCTAGGGGATGTTATCGTGACGCGCTCAAGGTTTCCACGTTGGTTTGGTGGATGGCGGGGAAACAATTTGCTTTCTTCAAGGCGAATTCGGAGGGGGGGTTGACTCCGGTCGGGAATCGGATGTATGCGATGCTGAAAGCGAATGTGGGATTTGTGAGGCAATTGAGGGTGTATGAGGGAGTGGGAACGTTGAGGGATTTTGAGATGGGTGATGGGGAGGGGGAGGGGGAGGGGGAGGGTGAGGAGTTTATTGATGATGATTGAGATGATTGAGATGTAGTGGTGAGGAGAGAAGAGAAGTGAGGAGATGATGGATTAGGCGTTTAGATTGATTTTAATTTGGTTCTTGGCGGATACCCTTATTTGTTTTTTGTATTTTTTTGTATGGATACACATAATATGATTGCTAGTGAGGTGAGGTAAGGGAAGATGGATTGGTTGATTGATTAATTAATTGACTCTAATTGATTGACCCTGATTGATTGGCCCTGGTTGATTGATTGATTGATTGATTGACCGGGAAAGACGCTAAAAGCCTGAAAGATAGACGCTGATACCTAGATACCTAGGCGCTGAAAGCCTGAAAGCCTGAAAGATAAACGCTGAAAGTCTGAAACATAGAGTCGGGACCTAACTTCGGATACCTACCTACCTACCTAGAAAGACCTCATACCTCATCCTCATACCTCATCCTCATCCTCATAGATTATAGATTATAGATTATAGATTATAGATTATACTATACCTAGTTTAGTTTAGTTTGGTTTTTGCGTCTCCCTCCGCTCCGGTCATTTTCAATCTCCTGATTTCCGATTCCCGATTACAGATTCATTATACTCGGTACCGGAGTACGAGTGAGTGAGTGAGGAAGTTAACGGCATGTCCGATTCGTATTACTTCTTAAATACATGTCATGGTGCACGCCGGAATAGCAAGTAACAGTATACCTATCTATATATTTACATATACAGGAAGGAGATTGATGGGGTTTTTATTGTTGGTATTGGTACTTGTTCTGGTCGTGGTTCTGGTTCTGTACTGTACTGGTACTGGTTGGTACTGGTACTAGTACTGATACTGTACGATTACGGAGACTCGAGTGTCTTGTACTACTTTACAGGGTTTATGTTTGAGTTTATGTATGTATGTATCATATATGTATGTACTCCGTACTCCGTAGTTCGTGGTTCGTGGCACTAGTTCCTGGTTTGAAGAAGTGGAATCGATGTGGATGTGGATATGGGCGGTTATGGATATTTAAAGTATGGATACTGTATGGATATGGATCATGAACTAAATACTGATCTCGTGTTCTTTTTGAACTTTCCAATCATCAAACTCCGTGAAAGCTACGAAAATGGGAAGCCTTTGGTTTTTATTGGTTGAAAATATTAGAAATTTGGATTATGTTCAGATTATTCAAGGGGTTAGGTAAGTAGGTAATAGGTATGGATGAAGCTTCATATTCTTTCTTATATCCATATACCTATGTACCTATAGAGTATGAAGACACGGACGGAGAGTTTACGTAGCTAGGTACCGAATCGATGGATACGAAGGGCTCAGGGTAGGTATTATTAGGTGGAAACTTGACCAGGTGAGAATGAAAAAGGTGGAACCTATCTACTTAGGAGGTTAGGTCCTAGGTCAAGATACGAGTTTAAGACATGGGCATTGGATAATGGATTACCTAGTAGGTATAGTATGGTATGGATAGGTACGGGTATTATTGGACATGTGATGATGTGACACAGATTGTGAGAGGTGAGAGAGAGATACAAGGTATGATGATGATGTGAGGAGATGACGAGGTAATGAGGGAAAGATTCGGGTGATTGATTGATGGATGTAATGAGGGAAAGATTCGGATAATTGATTCATAAGTGGGAAATGGATTGGGGATAAGAATTGAAGTTGGGAATAGAAAAGGACCTCAGGGAATAGATAGAGAGAGAATGAAATCAATGGATTAATAAAAGAGAAAAATGAAGTGAGATGAGGAGTTATATATAAGTATCAAAAGTTGGAATCCTTCATCAAATCCTGTTTGATTCATAAATTTAATTAATACTCCTTAAAGGGGTTACTATATTACCTCCTTTAAAAGGATGAACCGAATTGAAACCCTATAGGTATAGCTAAAGAGTTTAGGTAGAGTCTAGACAGATACTATTATTAGAAAATTTAGTAGGTAAAGGAGAAGAATAGCTGGAGAGCTTTAATAGTAACAAGCCTATAAGTTTCAATAACGTTTCGGTAAACGTATAAGAAGGTAGGGAAGGTAGGGAAGGTAGGGTAGAATAGATAGGGTGGGTAGGGATACGGTTAAGTACCATCAAGGTATATTAAAGCCTAATTAAGTATGAATTCATTTTAAGAGCCTAGGTAGTGTGGGTAGAGATTGAAGATTATAGAATATTAAACCCTGTAGATGACCTGTAGATAACCTGTAGATAATCTGTAGATGGCCTATAAAGACCCTAAAGTTATAGGGCTATACACTGTAAATAGATCATTAACATTAAATGATTTAGTAACCTTTCCTCTCTCAATTAGGTATTATTAATGACTCCCGAGGTCCTATAACGTTTCGAGGTCTTTAATAATTCTTAATAATCAAAATATTAACCAATTGAAATTTTATATATCAGTGCCACACCTGTCACCTATCAAGCTATTAAGCTATCACCCTAAAACCTTCACCTTATGCCTTGCGCCTTACCCTTCCAATTATTAGTAAAAAATTCAAAATTATTTTTCTTTTTCTTTTCTCCACCTATTTTTATCCATTTTTATTCATGATCCATCCCATCTTGCTCATCCTCTTCCTCTTACACTACTGCAGTCTTGCTTGAACCATTCGTTTCTTCCCTTCTTTCCCCTTGTACAGTTTAATAATAAACGTAAAATTCAATCCTCCTTTCGTTGTCTATGACATTATTCCTCTTGAGTTTTGAATCTTGAGTCTTCTGGGTCTTCAGTCTTTCAAGGTTCTCTCTCTATTTCAAATCTCTCGTTCAACAATCTCACTACTTATTCTACTCTCGTTGATATGAATATCATCATCATAATCTTATAATAAGATTATTTTACGAAATACCTACCTATCTACCTATCTACCTACCTACCTATCTACCTACCTACCAACCAACCATACCAACCCAACAAACTAAGGATTTGAATCACATCCACACTGTGGACATTCACACACACACACACTCACACTCACACTCACACTCACACTCACACTCACACTCACACACTCGCACATCTATTCGCACATCCATTCGCATTCACACCTTCGCATATCCATTCGCACATTCACCTTTCTAACTGATTTGATCATCTATCTATCTGCGAGGCTGTGATATCTGCCAAGTCACCAATCAATCAATCAATCAATCATCAAAACTTTGGAATACGAACTCAACAAAAAAATATATCACACCACAAATCAAACCCACTTCGAGACTGGATACAACTTTCTTTCCTTCTCATAAGATTCAAACAAATTCTTGTTTTCTATCTACTGGAATTAAACATCAATCTTTCAAAATGTATTCCAGATCACTGAGGTTATTGTCAATATTGACAATATTCTTCACAATCACTCAAGCAACATGGATTGAACGTGGTGTATTTAATCGAGCAGATCAAAGTTCTGCTGCCTTAATATCAGGAGGTAGTTCTCCTACGACTGCGGCGGATATCACAACCTCATCATCTTCAGTACCTACTACTACATCAAAGACATCAGAAACCAGTGAGACTTCAACTAGTACTTCATCAGATGTCACTACTCCAACCACTACTTCAACAGAAACCTCAACAGCAAAGACATCCGAAACTACACCAGTATCCGTACCTGAATCAACATCATCAACCACAGAAGTACAAACTTCCACGACAACTTCCGATAATCCTCAAACGACCACGACTAAAACATCTAGTACGAAAACTAGCAAGACTTCCACTTCATCATCTTCAATCGTTTCATCGACTACTTATTCTTTAATCACCATCACTCCATCAGCTTCACAAATTGTCGTAACCATTGTTTCAACGGTGGGTGGAAGTACATTTAGTTCAGAATTTACCACTTCCACTACAGCTACACCATATGCTACCACCACGGCGGTTCTCACGAGTGATTCATCATCTTCATCATCCAAAGGTATGACAACCAAAACAAGAAATACGGTCATTGGAGTAGTAGTTGGTATTGGTGGAGCGATTCTCCTTGGAGGTTTATTCATCGTTGCATGGAGGGTTTGGGGAAAACAAAAGATAGAAGATGAGAATGAATTGATGGGAGGTTACGATCCAGTATCTGCTGGAATTGAAAAGAGTGAAGGAGGACCAACCCCAAGTCCTTTCCAAACCACATTGGAAAATTATCATGCACCAGGAAGAGGGAACGTTTCGGCAAACTTCTAAAAACTACCATTGTAGATATTTTCAACAACCTTCTCGAAAGTATTTATACACGTTGGATGGATATGGAGATGGGTGATGGATGAGAGATATTACATGATAAAAATGGTCGATGCGATTCGATTCGATTCGATTTCGAGGCGAGATTTGGAGTATTTGTATTATTTGGGAAGCAAAGCGAAGCAAAGCGAAGCGATTGGACCAAGGGAACAAGAGGAGTCACCATACATAATTGATCTCTATTTCTTTTTTTTGCATGTTTTTTTTTTAGGGATAGGGATGAGGATATGGATGGATGGATGGATGGATGGATATATGGGTTGCATTTAGATGGAAATCCCACTTCCTCACTGGTAGCTCAGATGATCATACCTACAGCATATTTTACAAAAAGTACATACACCATAACACTACATTACCTTTCATTCCTTTTAACGGCCGGTCAACCTAATCTATTATCAGCAAAATTAAATTTTTAATGGCATGGTGTTTTTTTGGTGTTTTTTTGAAGGGGGGTTTCTTTTTTTTTACTTGCATGCAAGCTTTTTGGTGTTTAGATGATATGGATGAATGGATGGATGGATATGGATATGGATACCATTTTTTGATTCATAGCATTGCAAGTGGGGATGAGTGGGAGTGAGTGGGAGTGAGTGAGAGATTGAGGAAATCATATCATATCATAGCATAGCATAGCATAGCAAGCGGGAGTGAAGAGAAGAATCAGCGATTAGCGGAATTTTAATTATTGAATTGGATTGTATAGCGTAGCGTAGGGTAGGGTAGCGAATTATAGCGTGGCGTACATAGAGTAAGTAATATAGCATACTTGGCATAGGTAATTAGGGAGGGAGAGGGAGGGAGAGGGGAGAGGGGAGAGGGGGAGAGGGGAGAGGGGGAGAGGGGAGAGGGGGAGAGGGGGAGGGGAGAGTGGAGAGTGGAGGGAGAGGGAGAGGGAGAGGGAGAGGGGAAAGGGAGAGGGGAAAGGGAGAGGGGGGAGAGGGAGAGGGGGGGTGGATGTGGATGGATGAGTGTTAGATACCTAGGTACTCTAGATAGGATAAATCCTCTCGATAAATCCTCGAGAGTAGATCTCAAAATATCATACCATACCATACCATACCTATTCCTCCGCACAATAATTGTTGGTAGGTACCTACCTACCTATTTACCTAGGGATTTACTTGGGGTAGGTGATTTCGAGTTAGTGACCTGAGCTGGCGGGTTGGCTGGCTGGCTGGCTGGTGAGGGTGTGTACCTAGTGTACAATGTGTAATGTGTAATGTGTAATGTGTAGTATGTAGTGTGGTGTGGTGTATATGGTGTATATAAATGGTGTATATGGTGTGGTGTATATGGTATAAATTAAACAGAAAGTAAACGGAAAGGGAAATGGAAATGGCTAGATGGGTTGAGTAGTAAGTAGGATGTATAGAATAAAATGCCTTGTATAGTAAGTACATAATGCATACCTACCTACCTAGTGTATGGTAGGTATATGGAGATGGGTATTGGGATGGGATGAGTTGGGTAGGGTAGGGTAGGGTTGGATATTGTTGAAACTTGAAACATATCCGTTTCGGAATTGATTGAGTGGTGTACGGGGTATAGTATGTACGGGGTATTGATAGGTAGGGTAGGGTATGGGGTATTGCTAGGTAGGGTAGGTACTGTGGGTAGGGTACTAGGTAGGTGATATATCTAAATCTAAATCTAAATCTGGCTCTTGGGAATTTTCCATCATGAGCTATGAATGAGTGGAGGGAAGGCAGGAAGGCAGGAAGGGGAGAAGGCAGGAGGTCTGGTCTGGTCTGGTCTGGTCTGTTCTGGTTTGGTTTGATTTGGGTTTCGGGAATTTATATTGGTTTAGGAAGTTAGGAGTCAAGAGTCAAGAGTCAGGAGTTAGGGACTTGGAACGGACGTCTGGGGTTTGACGTCTGGGGTTTGACGTCTGGGGTTTGAGGTTTGAGGTTTGCGGGGGGAGGAACAAACAAAACCGTAAACTGGGCGGTTAGATGGTACTCTATTTATTATTTTGTTATTTTTTCATTAATTCTTTTTGGGGGGATTTAATTCGATTCGATTGATTGATTGATTGGAAAAAAATAAACTTGAAAGGAATACCTAAAGAGAGGGTGGGAATTCAAATTCGAATTCGAATGCAACCTGATCTGATCTGATCTGATCTGCAGGCAGGACCACCAGTGACCTACATACATACCTTATTTACGATTAAGAAGAGATTACGACGAGATTTAATTGATTTGGTTCGATTTGATTCGATTCGATTTGATTGGGGTTTGAATTTAAGATTGGGATTGAGATTGATGGGATTTGGAGTTGGAGTTGAATTGAGATTGAGATTGTCGGGATTTGGGGTTGGAGTTGAGTGAAGAGAGAGGAGAGGATAGAGAAGAAACCTTTGGAGAAAAGAAGAGAAAAGAAGAGAGAAGAGGTGGAATACATCCAAAAAGCAAACGAAAGGACGAACGAAAAAGAAAAAGTTACAAAATACGAAACACCACGAAGAGATCGAAATTAAGAGATCGCACCCACGCAGACAGACAGGCAGACGATTTACTCTACTACTCTCGGATCCAACAGAATAACAAATAATCGGAGCCCAAGAAACTACACACAAGAAGGAACAAAATATGAAGTTCAATACATTTATCATAAGGGGATTGACTTTGGTGGTGGGAATATATTGTACGGATGTACGGCAAGTGGATTTACAGAAAGTAGATGAACAATTGGAAGGGGAATTTGAGAGGGAATTTGGAAGGACACTTTTGGGGAGGTCTTTGACGAATTTACAGGTGAGCTTTCTTTCTTTTTTTTTTGGGTGGGAGGGAGAGGGGAGGGGGGGATGGAGAAGGATTTTTTTATGGTTCCCTTCTTCTTTTTCTTTTTG
>JANPYM010000013.1:76025-201916 GCA_025890175.1 Ciborinia camelliae
TTTTTATGGTTCCCTTCTTCTTTTTCTTTTTGGGGATGTATATTGGGATGGAGATTGTGGGGGGGGGAGGGGAAGAGTGTAGGGGTGGAGTAAATGGGAGGAGTGATGGTATGGTGTGATAT
Source organism: Ciborinia camelliae (assembly GCA_025890175.1). Lineage (NCBI taxonomy): Eukaryota > Fungi > Ascomycota > Leotiomycetes > Helotiales > Sclerotiniaceae > Ciborinia > Ciborinia camelliae. The sequence continues at coordinate 76,148 of JANPYM010000013.1, forward strand.
GATGAGGGATAGTGTGGTGTGTGTGATGTTGAGAAAGGGAACAAGATATGATAAGGGGTATCGATTTAACATTTGTGGTGGCAAAAATTGCAAGAAGAAATCGAAAATGAGATCAATTGATTAATCATCAACTAACTAATATATTTTTCAGATATTCACAGGATCATTAGGTGGTATTAAAGCTGATCCGGTATGTTCTTTTCAATTGTTATCTCATCTCGCGTACCTCCTTCATCATTTTCCCCTCCATATCGACTACCTAAATATCTATCTACTACGAATCAATTACGTCTACTATTCATTTGGGAGGAAATTTTAGTAATTGAATGAATGGATGAAATTAATTAATGAATAGATGGGTAATTACTGACTTGTGTGTTGTATGATTATAGATAACTAATTCTGGAGATCACTCTAGACCTTTTATGGTTGGAGGGGATACTTTTGTATGTTTCTCCCCACTATCCCCTTTTTTCATATCTCATCTAATCTACCTTCACCTTTCCATTTTTATATTTTTTTTCTTAATTTTATCTAATATTTCTATACTTCCATTCATTACTCTACTATTATCTTCATAATATCATCCCCCTCTTCTTTCTCCGTCCTACAAATTCCCCTCATCCATCCATTCTTCATCTCTCCATCCTTCATCCATCCATCCTTCATCCCCCTCTTCTTCCTCCTTCCATCATCCATCCTCATCTCTTCACCCTCCATCCCATAAACATACCATACTAACAAAACTCACAAACTTCCCAGCCAGCATTCACTGATGCCATTTCTCGCTCTTGTGCAAATCAAAATAATAAATGCGCTGATGCGGCTAATAATCCTAGTAAATCAGTTGAAGGTTTAAGTGTTGGGGGTTGTCAAACTCAAGAGTGTATGTTTTTTCCTTGTTGTTTTAATTCTTCTCTTTTATTTTTTGTATTCTCATTTTCATCTCTACAATCTCTTCCTACTCACTTTTGTATCATCACGTTATCGTTTCCTATTCATTTTTCTTGCTGAGAGGGATCGGATCTCCCTGGTTTTTTCCCCCAGAGGGTGGAGGGAGAAAGGGGAAGATTCATTTTATCTTCTTGTTTCCTATATATCGTTGAGGATATATTGCTATTGAGCATTTATATTCAACATACCACAAAATAATAGACTAGAACTTAGGAGGATCAGTCCCTTCCCTTTCTATCATATGATATCTAGAGCGGAAGAAGGTATATCAGATGAGCGGAAAACATAAAAAAGGAAAGAAGCTAATTTCTTCTATTTAATAATTTAGCATCATGTATAGCAGCTGGAGCAACAGCTACACAAACGAATTTTCAGGTTCTAACAAGTTCAAATGCTGAATTTGATTTTATTTGTGATTCTTAGGATAGGGTGGATGGATGAAAGGAGAATGAATGGGTGGGGGTGGATGGATGCGAGGAGGGGGTTGCTCTGTTTTTTTTATGATGGATGGGAATGAGAATTGGGGGTGAGGGAAGAAATATTAATGGGGAATGAATGAATGGATGGATGGACGGATGGATGAACAGATGGATGGACAGATGGACGGATGGATGGATGGAATGGCAACAGCAACATACATAGGAAGGAAAGAAAATCTCGATAAATCCATATAGGCTAAATAGAAAAAGAAAAGAAATGGAACAGGATAAAGAGGAATTCCTCTACATTTTCTAGTCATTCTACATAACTTTTTGTATAAATTCATGAATCTATTATGATTTATCTTTTTAAAAAAGGAGAGAAATATCCCTTAAATATTCAAAAGTAGATGAATCTCCATCTAATTCAACCCCTCTTATCAGCCTTCATATTAACGAAGTCCGAACCAACCAATCCAATGTCGTATGTATTGTTATCCATGTTTTCTAAGTCACTTACTTAGATACCTTAAACCTAGAAAAGGAGACTGTTATATATAAGACGGTGTAATAAATAGGATTTTTGATTTAATAACTTCACCGAGTATAAGATTGATTGAATTAGAATGTCACGATTTACTATAGAAAAAAGAAAAGAGTCAGGTACATGGAAATTTATGACAGGCATTTATGCGGGTGTGTGGCGTGGTTAGATATGGTTGATATTGATTGGAGAAAGAATTGATTGAAATATTGATATTGTTGGAGATTTCTCAAATATAGTACTAGGTAATATTAGCTGCCTAAACTACTCCAATGAATGATTGATGGCGGAACTCATATATAAATCAAAAGAATCGTATTCCTAATTTGTAGTTACAAGTCAATCTTTCTATTAATTCTGATTTTGATATCATCTACTTATAAAATACCTACTCATCTATTCATCTATTCATCTACGAAGAAAGATCAATTACCAAACATCACCTATTCCAAGAATACTCATATATCGAAAATGAAGTTCTCATACACTACCATTCTCTTTGTCATTGCTGCTCCAGCAATTGTTAATTCGGAAAAAACCAGCGTTAATGTGTATGTCTCTCATTTCAATTCACTCCTATATCTAAATCCATCTATAAATTAACATTCCCTTCTTTCATCTAGTGGTTCAGTCATCTCTCAATTCTTCACCTCAACTCCTTCTCTACCAGCTGGAGCTTCATCCACCCTCGCAACAGCCCTCGCCTCTGCTAATTACGCATGGACTACAGCTACTGCATTCACCTCATTTGATGTGGCCGTATATTCTGCTGCTCCTTCATCCCTTCAATCTTCTCTATCTGAAAGTGGATACTATTACAAAGATATTGTGACTGCGGATTGGTTTATCAAGAAAGCTCCTAAGGATGTTCAAAAGGCCGTGAGTAGTTATTTGAGAACGGTGGAAAGTGTTGAATCTAGTGTTTTTAACAAGGTTGCTACGGAGACAAGTAAGGGTGCTGCTGCTACTGGTATACCAGCTGTAGGTGTTATGGGTGTTGCTATGGCGGCAGGATTGGGGGTTGTTGGGATGATGTAAATTTGTTTGATGGTTGATCTAAGAAAAAGAATGGGATGAGAATGGAAATTTGATATACTTTTAATGATGTCATGATGAATTTTTGGAATGAAGAGAGATCATGTTTAATATCAAGGTAGTTATTTGAGATTTCCCTTTGGGAAAATGTGTAATGGAAGTGATGAAAATAAAAGAAAGTGTTATACCCTATTCTAGATGGTATACAACTATTAATAAGAACTATTAGAACTATCAGAACTATTAATATTAATATTAATTTATCTTTCACTTCAAAAAAAATAAAATATCAAATATATATATGACAAGTTCATTAGACTTTAAGTTATATCTCAGCTAAGTATATTATGCCAATCCAATTCTCAAATACACAAAAAACCTTCTCATCCCAAACCTTCCACCAAATCCTATCCGTATATTGCGATTTAAATCAAAAGTCTATTTGCGCGCTCTGCATCATTTTCATCATTTAAAATCTTTACTTGATATCCCACACTATGGGTCTGTCCAATTACAATATTTCCTACCAAATCCACACCATTTTATACAAGAAGATGAAAACGCCTAATTCATGCACAACAACCACCCAACATGAATTTACAACCCATACATCCATTCATTGCTCTACACAACAATCAGAAATAAAACAAAACTCTAAGGTTTGCTAAGTTGCTCTTTTCTGAAGAAAGTGAAAAATCCACCACAAATAACAAGTTGTAAAATTAATCCAATCCAAAACCAAGCATTACCAAGACCAGCTGCTCCATCACTGAAATCTGGGAAGATTGGTCCAGGACCAATAGCATTTGGTGCTAAAGCTCTAGCTACCATGGTAGCTATCGAACCCAAAACTTGAGCGGCGATGAGGGTAAAAGCAATATGAACACGAGTGAGAGTTTGAAGTAAGAGCATACCAAATCCAACACCTTGTAGAGCATCAAGCATACCTAACCAAAGCCATAAAGATCTTGTGAATAAAGCGCTAGCAAGACCTCCACCAACCCATGGTACGTATTGACCCATGGGAGAGCAAGACCAAAGCATTTGACACCATCTAGGAGCTCCGAGACCAATTGCGAAGATTGGTAAAACCCAACTGTGATCTTTACTCAAAATTCCAAAGAACCATAGGAATGCAGCCCATAAGAATCCGAAGAAAAATACGATGAGGCATACGATAGCCCATGTTGGAGCATGATTAGATGAGAAGAGGTAAAGCCAATTACGACCATAGAGTGTCGAGAGGAAGAAATTCTGAATGATAACTGTGATGAAAAACCACATGACAATCTTACGTCTGAAGAGAGATGCGTAGAAAGATGGAACTTTTCCAGGAGCTTGTCGATAGTATTCTGGTAACCCGAGGAAGATCAAAATTCCGACCACCCACATGAGTACCGCGATGGGGAATACGACTGCAGACATCTTAGGATTAGCGGTTGTGAAAGAAGCTCCAAGACCATCAGCTTGTCGTTTGTTGAGATAATGTCCCCAGAACCAGAGAACGACGACGTAAGCTTGTTGTGTTCCTTGAATGATACAAGCTCGCAAGACCCAAGCTTTGACGGGGGATCCTCCTTCATCTCCAAAGTTCAAGGCGAAGAATATACTACCGGAAGATGCAGCAACGGCATATAAACCAGTAGCCACATTTTGAACCCAACCTTTTCCATCAACACCAGGTACGAAAGGAGCACAACCGAGGAGGAAAAATGCCAATCCGTAAAAGATGAATGGAACACTGAGGACGTAGATTGATTTGAAGAGAGAGAAAACTTCCCACCACATGATGGAAGTAACGAGATAGATGGATGCCGTGATGTAAAGTTTCTCTGCAGTTTGACCGACGGTACCAGTGAGAAGAGTGATTTGATAGGAATTAGCTGCAACGATTTGACCAAAGGCGAGTAAGAATGAATAGACTGGCCAATCGTAGAAGCGATATTGCATCACCAGACGAATACCAGTAGGTGGTTTGTAATCTTTGCCGAGTAAGAATTGATCGTTATCACCAGTTAATGCGATATTATCTTGACTGGAATTTTGTCTAGAGTGAACGATGGTCTCGTTGGTGAAGCTTTCCCTACTATTGGATCGTCCTCGACTATCTTGAGATCTTCTTCCACTACCTAGGGCAGAATACGAAGGTGCTTCAGCATTTCTTCCTAATCGTGCATCACGGAATCGATCAAACCATTTCTTTTCGGATTTGATAAGATATTCCTCGATACACAACTGTCCTTCACTATTCTTTCCATCGAGACCATCAAGATTCTTGGCGAATTGTTGATAGTATTCTCCTTGAGTATCGGTGAAGAATGGATCAACCTTTTGAAGTTTGAAATCCGTCTTGTCTCCGATGACTGAACTCAAACTAAGCATGGAAGCTCTGTTGGCACTATGATCACCTCCTGCCCCAAAGATGGATGGTGGAGGAAGTAAGGATTCATGAGCTCCAAGCATTCCAGGTGACTCCAAACCTGGTGAGCCAGGGATTGAGTTGGAAGAATAAATGTTTGATCCATCCCTCAGACGTGCCAAAGAATATTCAGAATCACTAATGTGTAAACTACCAGTGTTATCAGTTGGAGTTCGTCGTGGGGAATCTACAAATCCTGGTGTTGGTGCGAGGAATGCGCCACCAGCTGGACTATTAGATCGTGCTCTGAATTGCTCTTGTTGTCTCTGAGCTTCTAATTCTTCGGGTGTGAGTGTGTATTCATCGTATATATCATCATGACCTTGAGATTCATCATAATCATCACTATCTTCTTCTACATCGGTCAATCCTTCATCAGCTTTATTTGCACCACCGTTTTGGGATGAACTTCCATCGTTATTGAATCGATTCTTCATCGGGCGATGTCCTGGACCAGCTCTGTATCCCAAAGAAAGCTTTCGACTAAGACCAGCTGCTGGCTTCTCAACACGAGTTGGTGAAGATGGTCTCGAGGAACCAGTGGTACTCGCGACATCAAGTTGTGAAGTACTAGCTACACTGGTAGCAAAACTTAACACTCTCTTGCCGGAAGCGTAAGGATTTTCTCTTCCTCTAGATCTTGGTCTGCCAGAATGCTTTGCTTCTTCCTTGTCGTGAATCTTGATCGCTTTACTTTGCAAAGTCTCAAGATCATTAACCCATTGTGCGACAGGGAAACGTTGTTTGGCGGATCGTGCTCTCATGATTTGACGAGTTTCCAATTTTGAGGCTAAAGCTTCCTTGATGGCTTGTTTGAATTGATGAAGCATGTGGGTTGTCGTGGTAGATTCGACGGTGAACCACCAACCAGGCATCTGACCAAGACCACCAACACGAGCACCAATACCCAAAGCTCCCTTTCTACCAAACTCGACAGCGACAAGACCGAAAGGTTCATCTCTAGATGGAATCAAGGCGAACTCAGCTCCAGAGAAAATAAATGGTGGGAGAGCGGTGAACTCAGGTTTACTGAAGACTCGACCTTTGTATTTTTTCATCATGACATCGAGTTTGAGAGCGGCGAATTTTCCATAGAGATCGATGACGGGACCAACGCAGATGAGTTGAACATTTGCATTCTCCTCCAAGACAGCAGGCATAACATCAGCAATCAAATCAACACCCTTTTGCATGGACCATCTACCGACGAAAACCAAGAGTTCAGCTTTAGGATTTTGATCAAGACCAGCCCATTCTTGAGCTTGTCTCTTGAGTTCCGCTCTTTGACTTTCGAATTCTTGATTGACGGTAGTTTTGGCCAATGGATCTTGGGTGCCATTCCAATCTCCGGTATCAGAAGGATCAGGGTTAGGAAGGTTTCCAATCTTGCTCAATCCCCAGAAGATAGGATATCTTGCCCAAGAACGTTTACCATATTTCTTACTGACACCAACGGCACCGAAACCCTTTTGATGAATTCGAAGGTAAGAACTACCAGCGTGGAGTAAATTGAAAACATCACCGAATTGAACATACTTGATGGCGACATCTTCTGGGATGTTATAAACTTGACAAACTTCAGTTCTCTCCTTTTGATTACGCATCGGCCATAAACCTTGGAACTCGGCATTGTGAAGTGACAAACAACATGGGATGGTCTCTGGGAGAAGATGTACTGGTGCAACAGCTCCGTGGTAATCGTTGATGTGATACAAATCGACAGGGAAACGCTTGATCGTGAGAGCGATACATTGATTCCAAGCACTGTAATAAACGGCCGAGTCTAAATCATCCATGCGAGGTGGGTATGGTTCAGATTTGGATTGCGCTCTGAAAACTGGTGCATCGAGAAGAACGTAAGTGATGTTTCGTAGAGTGTGGTACTGAACTTGAACGGTGTAAGAATTTCCGAGAATCATGACATCCATAGGTTCAGCTTGTTCATCGATAGGATAATCGATTCCACCGACGCAAGGAACGACCCAGATAAGATCTTGATGACCCAAATTCTTTCCCATCAATTGTGCCATGACACCAAGACCTCCAATCTTGATCTTGATAGCCCAATCTTCAATATCGTATTCCATGGTAGCGATAAGAACAGTTCGTCGTTTGGCAGCTCCAACATCAGCCTGAAGTCCAAGTTGTGTAGCATTTTCATGAAACATTGCCTGTAACCCTCCCATGACTGTCATTTCTTTTTCTGGTGGGTCATCATCCTTCTCCCTCTTCAATTTTCTGCGAATGGCTAATGGGATATAATTCTTTGATTCCTTGACACCAACACTGTTGAGTTTGACAGCGTAGAAAGACTTCATGAAAGCCCAGATACTTAGGGCACCACTGAGAACAGGGACAATCCAGAAGAGGACCACCATCAACATTTGGTACGTACGATTTCCGTAAGGGATTTTATAATATCTGTAACTTCCATCGTCGAATGCAACTTTGTAACCAAGGTATGGTTTTGGTGGCACGCGGGTGATGTTAATGAGTGCGGTGGAGAGAGATGATGGTGGCATACGATCAAGGATACCATCACCATCAACATCACCCAAGACGACAGTTTCATCAGGTTGACCATCAGGATTCATACCCCAAACGTTGACTTGCATAACTGGAAATTATTAGTGGTGTTTTAATCAAATGTGAAGATGTAACTTACCAGCTGGCCACTCAGTCATAAACTTAAATTCCCAGAGACTGTTGACCTTATTCAAGGTGAACTCATTCTCAAGACCAGTATCATACCCATACTGATTAAATGGACCATTGGCGAACAAGTGAGGAAGACGACGCGAATATGGATTGACCGATAAGTCAGCATGTTGGACAACATCACTGCTACCGGTAAGTCGAGACCAATATTGCATGATGATGTGCTCTCCTTCCCATTTTTGTTTTTCTGTACCAGACCAAGGTTGTTGTTGAAGGGTTGTATTTCCACCAGTGTACGTTGTCCAATTGGACCATGAACTTCCCCAATTCAAAGAATATTTGAACAAATCAGCTCCAGCAGCTTTATGACTGACCCACAAGGTACCATTGTCATGCTTGTGAAGCAATTGTCGTGTGAAATTTGCAGAGCCAGGGAAAACAACAGGATTATCAAGTTGTCCAACACGAATCAAGAAAGTATCCGTTGCTCCAGTTGTAGTATTGCCAGAGTTGCTGGAGACATTCTTGAGGGTGATTGAATGGAGACCATTGGAAACATTGGTAAGATTTCCCTTGAAAGTCCAAAGTGTTGGAATGGATCCGACGAAATCGGTGACGTTAACCGAGCTCGAAAGCAAAGTACAAGAGTATTCACCGGTAGCATTAGCTAATGTTGCAACCTTTCCATCCTCTGTTGTGGAAGTGACCACCATTCCAGAAAGAATATCGGAACACTTCATCTCTTCACTGAAACCAATTTCAATCTCGATGGTTTCTTGTTGTCCGGGAGCAACCGTGGAAGCAATTCGTGCATCATGCCCCGGTGAAAAGGAGGTGATCATAGGAGAAGGTCCAACCCACTTATCCTTTGGTACATATGCCTTAAATTCATATGGGACAAGGGTGAAACTGTCGAGGCAACCATTGTAACCGGTTTGATTTGCAATTCCCAATTGGTAAGGTCCCGCTTTCAACGTGAGCTCTTCGTATGGATAAAATAAGTTCTTGACTGTTGTACCAGAAATGAATGGGGCAACGATGGAATCGTTGTTGGTACAATCAAAAGTGTACGTTATCGTATCATATTTGTTGTGGTAAACCATCCAAACAGATTGGTTTGCTTGACCGCCAGACTTGGACAAATCCTGAACACCACTATATTCACCTCGCATGGTACTCCAGATACCAAATTCAGTAGCGGTACCGTTACTTCCTGGTAATTGGACGAAACTTGTCTGATTGGAGAGTTGTTTCAAGTACACTCCATCTTTCAAGACTGGGTAATTTTCTCGCATCTGATGCATGGCCTTGATAATATTTCGAACTGGATGGGATGGATCTCTATGATCACGACTGTTCCAATCATCATGACAACCTCGAGTGCAAGCGTCAGCAGGGTATTGATAGTAAGTTCCACTACCGAGAAGGTAACATCCGTGGGTTTGCCATGCTTGAGAAGGAGACATAGATTGTCGACCGAAGAGATAATTGTCTGCCGTGTTATCCAAGACGTAAAAGGCTTGCTCTTCTCCCCATAACATTAAAGGGATTCCAGGCATGTGTATGGTGGTGATGAACAGACCCAAAAGTTGTTTCTGGGTACCATTCTTGATAGCTGGCCATCTAAACACATCCTGATTGCTCACTCCGTACATGTGCCTAGGATCAAATACTCCAGTGTTGGGGTTGATGAAATCGTTTGTCAGAAGCATCTCGTTCCACGCTTCCACCCAATTCATTGGTGTATCGTAACCACTTGCCAAGTTTCCATCCATTCCCAAGAATCTGGTGAGTGCGCGATAGACACTGTAGTGAAAAGCGGCAGAGTCAAGGGCGTTATAATCACGATCACGGATGAAGTAAGCCAAACTGGAATTGCTGGTCATCTCGATCGAAGCTGGAATGGTAGCCGGTAACATATCAGGTTGACGTCCACGGCCGAGGTAAATACTTCCAAATGTATTACCACCAGTGATCTCACCAGTGATCATGAAGTTTGTCTTGTTGACTGATCTTGCGCATTCTCGAACGGCGTGACCGAAACTTCCTAATGCATCGACGGAAATTTGAGTTGCTTTATCCACACGTATCCCATCAATATCTAGTTGCTGGATGATCATACAAGTGAAGATCTCAATTTTGGTCCTCACAGATGGAAGCCATTCTCTCAAACGATCCTGGACGGAGGCGAACTTGGATAATTGACGTTGCCAATCGGGGAAGACACCAAAAGCTTCGGTATCACCATACTGATCAAATTCCGAATCGTAACACCCTTTCATGCGACTCGTGACATCTTCCTTGATAGGATATCCAGTATCAAGCCAAAATCTGGGGTAGTTACAAGTTTCATTGTACTTTTGACTGAAGGCAAAATCCAGATATTGACGATTTTCATTACGCCAAAGTACTTCGTGCTCGCTCAGGGTGAATGGAGTCGAAGAGTTCTCGTAGCCTTTAAAAGCAATCAAATCTCCCATGGTTCCCATCGTATTGTCGAGGATGACGTACATTCCTTTTTCATGGACGGCAGTGGTCATCTTCCTCCACATTTCAATATCTCCAAAATGTTGGTCGAGGAGACTAAAATCCACAGGAGAGTAGGAATCCGCACCCCAAGGCATGTTGATCATAGGACTTCCGGCAATGTAAATTCCCCTCACTCCCATCCCTTGTATGTAATCCAAACTGTCAATGAGACCCTGAAGATCACCTCCATGTCGTAATTGGGTTTGCATCCAATCGGTTTCGAATTTGGTTCCATTAATGTCATCATTCGTTGGATCTCCATTGACAAATTTATCAAGAAAGAAGGAATAAACAGGGAAACGCCAATTCTCGGGGGATTCGTGGAAAGTATGCTACGCGAAGAAAGAGAGTTAGCCAATGGATACATGCATTGTCATGAGTTAAATGTGAGTGAAGTTGGAGGTTGAGGAAATTTCTTGACACTTCAAGAAAGGTTAGTGATCACGTACATCTTCCCATATTCCAGAATAATCAAAAGGTGATGTCGCCGTCTGATTCGTATTTAAGTTGTATCCCACAAAATTTGCATCGTAGCGCAAAGCATCGACTTGTGTATGCAACAAGACGCTGCACAAGGCAACGAAAGTTCGCGCGAACATCGTGACAAAACGAAACCGACCAGATACTCAAGTGACCGCAATCATCAATCTTTGTTCATGAGCTCTTGCCGAAATGGTATGTGAAGTGTTGACAGAATTCAACTGATTTGGGATCAGGAATATATTAAGGATTTCTCCAAGATTTCCAGGAATCGTGTTCAGATTGTGTGATATCCACCGATAGGTTATAAATTTAGATTGAGACCGTTCTTCAACACAAAAAGCCAAGGACGAATAACCCGCAGACAAGAATGAGAAATAACGAGCGTGAAAGTCCACCGCAAAATCGCAGATTGACAAGATGGATGTTTAAAAATGTGTATGTGGATGAGATACTTGAACGGGAGAAGAGGTAAGAGGCTGAAGTGAGAATGTGTAAAAGATGACTTCGAACTAAGGACAAGTATTATCGGTGTTGCCCCCTAGAAATCGATCTTGCTATGCTGAACATATCGGATGCCTAAATCTTACTTTCCAGGTTAAACACGACATATTTTTAATCCTAAACTATCCTTAAAATGGAACAGGGAACGACTAATAGGGCAGTAAAGTGGACTTTGACACGAGCTGCCATGCTGGTTGAGAGCACCAAGTTTTGGGTGCCAGGGGTAATCCATATGGGCGTCATTGGACGAGACTCAGAGTATAAAGTAGCGGGGATCGACTTTGATCCATTTCTTCAAGTAATAATGTGTTGACCTTCAAAAATATCCCCAAACACGGGTTCCGCTACCATATCTCCATTTGAGTTTCACGACCAATAACAGATGAATTAAAGGGATAGATAAGGCAAGAATGTGGCATTCTAGATGTTCTAGATGTCACCATATGAAGACCATGATTTTTGACTTGTTATTTAACCAATGTGATATTTTTGCCATCCCACCTTGAACTTAACCCAACAGAGTAGAAAACTTTTAACAAACGTGGATGAGATGGCTAATCCCTTCAAGGATAAGCCTGGGCTGATAATCCGCATGCTGTAGCTATTTGGGTTAGGCCGTATACCGTTTCATCAAGTTTATAGAATAATAGCTTGTTGTAGCTAAAGGTACAAATTAACACGGATGTCTGGTGTAAACCAATATCAAAATTCCAATTCAGTGCGGCCTTAACTTAAAAATCTGACTAGGATTGGCGAAAGCCACATACCAGGGCTTTGGAAGGTTAATTGATGAGACATGAAGTTTAGGGGTAGTGATCAAGGGTTGGGAATTGGGTCAGAGTTAGATACGAGATTTCCCATGCTGTTTTTTTTTTCGCGAGGTTCTAATGCGTAGCCGAAAGTAAGCCGACGGTACATACGGTAGGTAACGAATGGCTTTCACTGATGACGGGACTGGTAATTGTACAGAAGAGAAAGTACTTCGGAAAGACCATCCGTAGGAAATTCGGAATACCTAAAAATTAAGCCAAGTAAGCGAGTGGATGGTACGTACGACCGAATATCCACAATAATCGACCATCTTAAAATAAGCTCAAACTCTCGTGCCCCTTAAAGATCCTTAAACTTTTTGATGGACGTTCTCCTATTTTTTTTTCATCTTTTACTGACTCGTATGTAGTGTCAAGTATGACAAGACCTCAATTGAACTTTTGGATATAAATTCAAGACGCCCCGGGTGTCATCCTCGTATCACCTTGGTGGTCATTCAAGCCATTAAAGAGAGATGGGATGAATCTTCTGTCCCACAACACATGAATTAGTCATCTATCAAATGGCAATGGATAATTTCCCAACCAGTAACATCTTGACTATTGTAACTTACTCTTCCACCTCCTCTTCATCCTTCCAGGTTGAGCTTTAACCTTACGCTTTGAGCCTAAATGATTGATGGTGGTGGTAGATAAGCATGGGATGAGAAAAATTGCAGGAACATGATACGTTCAATTAAGGTGTGGCGGTAGAACATCGATAAACAAGGTAAAGCGCACCAATCATTGATGATTGCCCTTGTTTATGATTTATAAATCTCAGAAATCAGGAGTCAAAACTCAGGACTTAGAATTCAGGAGACGAACGAGATAGATTATTGGAGACGAACGAGATAGATTTTATTAAACTCGATGAATCAATGAAGGAGAAGCTATTAGTCTTTTTTTAGGATAGCCGAGCCTAGTCCTTTTTTTGACTGGCTGTTCAATGCCGCTTTGGAATACAAGTAGAAAGTTCTCTAGCTAAGAAGAATCCGTGATGAATAAATCCAGGATTATTATCGCCAAGATAAAAACCATTCAGCGAAAGCTTCGCCTTGGAACTTTGGAACAAAACTTTAAGAAGATTTGTTTAATACCTGAAGAAAAGGGAGTATTTTAAAGATTTTCATAATGTTAGAAGGTATAAAAGCTTATGCAAAAGACATGCTGCATAATGCATTACGTTTGTTTTACAGTATCCTTCCCCTCTTTCCTTACTTCTAATAGAAGTTTGATCTGTCTCAACTTCCTCATAATGACATGAATTGATATCGTTATACATAGTACCTATTGTATAAGATTTCATTATTAAAAAGGGATATGTACTTGCGGTGTCCTTGCGGTGTCGCCGACAACCTATTTTTGAAATTCAATCCACTCTGATGGAGTATCTCGTATGTTCAAATGGTTTCGACGGTTATAGTTTGAATCATGATGATCAACTCATCGATCAAGATTCAACAATAATAATAATGTAATAATAAAAATTGGAAAGGGTCAAACCTTATGTCAAACTTAACCTTGATGCTGGGAGAGCGGAGTGGATTAAATAATATTTGGAACTCTCTGGAACTCCGGATGGGTCCTGTGAGGCTATGTATAGACTCTCTAGTTAGTCCACAGAGGGGCCATTCGAAATATGGTGAACACGAGAGCATGAAATAATAATAAACTGGAGAAGTTGAGGAAATCGATCGGATTTTCTCCGAGGTTATAGGAAATCTGGGTAGATGGCGATATTTGATCTGTGTAACCCCTATCTTAATCGACAACAAACTGTACGGTTCGTCAATCAATAAAAAATTCCATGAATGACGAATTTCTATTGTAGTTGCTGTAGTTGATGTAGTTGATTTACGGATTGAGGTACAATGTATTTGAGTGATGATTAGAATTTTTCAGGCTTAAGGCCCTCAGGAAGCTTTATAAAATGTTTAATCATTCTTAAAGTTTTCATGTATCTCTAGAATGATTCTTAAGTTGCTAGTGTATCCCTGAGAATCTGAGATGCACCTATGTCGATCACCTACCATAATCCCAGAAGTTCGATTTAAACAATTTCAATAATAATAATAATAATAATAATAATAATAATCATGATGATAAAATAAATACCTAAAATCATCAATGATTAACAAAAGCCTTAGGAAGAAAGCATCATACCGAGATTTTCCCCTCCACAAACTCCTGTACCTGGAGTCTGTACTCCGTAGAGGGGGAGACTACTCGAATTCTACTCTACCGGTACAGATTATCCGATGAATAATCAATGTATCTACACAATTAGCCTAATAGCAGCCACTAACCCCTGACTAGAAAATTCTCATCCCTACCTTGTGCACTGCCAAGTCATTATGTGCAGGATTTAAGATTAACCAAGGCCGGGATCTTTTACCATTCTACTCTGAAAATATTCAAATAATGGGTACAGTGGCTCAAGTTGCCAGATAATACGAGTAGCTAATTTGTCAAATTCAGCTAGGTCACTCACCTCAACTTGGGTTCAATTTGCTCAATTGGGAATTGGGAAGTTTATAGGAGATTCATGAACAATGGAAGCTTGAAAGAACATTTTGATAGTAGGAGAGAAGTGCATAGCGGATGTTCATTTCCCATCACAATCATCTCAGGGTCTTCCTCAAGCTGCCCAGATATTAGTGTCCTGAGTAGGTAAAGTTGATGGCACAGCGTCTTCTTTCTTTCTACCAGTATTCTTTTCCATTAATGCCCCAAATTTATTTTTACATCCTTCCCGTTCACACTCTCCCGCCAATTGGCTTAATTCAATTTCCCTTCCGAATCAATTCCCGACAAAGCCACCCCGTTAGGTAGTACAGGAGGGGATCTAATCAGTCCAAACTAAATCTAGTACAAACAAGCGTCTGGTCCATAGTGCCAAGGAAATCCTATTGTTTTCTATCTCAGGTCGTAGTCAACCACCGCTAATTTTGCGTCGATTGTTACTCTCTGTTGTGTTCAGCGTCAAAGAAATCAACCTGATTACATTGTCGACGCCAATTTAACCAACCTTTCTATTGGGGGTTCAGCCGTCTTTCTTTTACATCCGACATTCGAAATAGTGGCGGGAATTCGATACGAGTTGAAATGATGTTGTCGACCACGTCGGGGATAAAAACCTCGACGGCATTCGTTACTTGGTCAATGTTATGGGTGTTGTTGTCATCATTCGCACAAGATGTACAAGCCGGTACTTCCGACGACTGGAGAACCCAATCTATATATCAAATTATCACGGATCGATTCGCAAGAACTGATGGATCGACTACCTACGCGTGTAATAATACAGAACAATTGTATTGTGGAGGGACCTTTCAAGGAATCATCAACCACCTAGATTACATTCAAGATATGGGATTTACAGCTGTGAGTTTGCTCATCCCAGCTTCTCCTTGAGGTCTTCCTGATTGTCACGTCTTGTACAACCGTCACGACGAAAGATGGAATCCTTCGAGCTTGATGATGTGAGCTAACTCAACGACAAACATAGATTTGGATCTCCCCAGTGGTACAGAACATTAATGAAACAACGAAATACGGCGAAGGTTATCATGGATTCTGGAGTCAAGATGTCACCAAGATAAATTCGAACTTTGGATCTTCAGATGATCTCAAACAATTGTCATCAAGCTTACATGACCGTGGCATGGTGAGTTACTTCTCACCCGCAAGAATCATCTCGAGGAACAAACTCTAATTCAATTGTGCGTACCTTAGTACTTGATGATCGATGCAGTTGTCAACGATATGGCCAACGCAGGAAAAGGAAGTCAGACGGATTATTCCAAACTGGTTCCTTTCAACAAAGAAGAATATTACCATCCTTTCTGCTACATCACCGATTATTCGAATGCCACCAACTTTCAAACATGTTGGTTGGGAGATGATATAGTTTCACTACCAGATCTCAATACTGAATCTGATTTTGTGAGGAAAACATGGGAAACCTGGGTAACAGAGATGGTCGCAAATTATTCTCGTATGTACATGTACTTGAAGCATCCTTAACCCTTACTCTTTTCTGGAAGGTCTTGGCTGTGGGGAAAATCCGGGGAAGATATATTATATTGTAAGAATGGGCTAACATTCCTCCGAATCATAGTTGATGGTCTTCGTATCGATGCCGCTAAACATATCGCTAAACCTTTCTGGCCTGGCTTTCAAGAGGCCGCTAATACATTCACCATTGGTGAAGTCTTTGATGAGTTACCCGTCAACGCATGCGAATGGGCTGTCGATGCTCTCTCGTCTGTCCTCAATTATCCCGCTTGGTTTTATATCACATCCATCCTTTCGAACTCCACGAATACCATGGGAAGCTTAAGCTATCAATTCAATCAAATTGAACAACAATGTTTTGATACTACACTCCTCGGAACATTTAGCGAAAATCACGATGTTGCCCGTTTTGGATCCTTTACGAGTGATGAGTCCCAAAGGAAAAATGCTCTCACGTTCAATTTCTTTACTGATGGTATTCCTGTGGTGTATTATGGAGCCGAGCAAGGTTTTGATGGTGCTGGTGATCCTCAAAATCGTGGAGCTCTCTGGCTCAATCCAACTGGATATGACAACACATCAACTCTATATCAGCATATCAAGACCCTCAACACCGCCCGTAATGCGATTAACAATTATATGATAGCGACTAATTACTCTAACTGGAGTCCTTATTGGGGACACAAATCATCAATTATTTATGAAGCTGATGATATATTGGTATTCAGAAAAGGAAATGTTAGACCAGTCATCACGGCTCTTACCAATGTTGGGTCCGATGGAGCAGATGCCGGTCCTTACTATATTGGAGACACCATGTTCAGGGAAGGAATTCTTCTCATTGAGATATTGAGTTGCAATAGCACTGTAACAGGGATAGATGGAACATTTTACCTCACCTTAAAAAAGGGATTGCCACAGGTATGCCGAAATCTTTCTAGCAAAGGTAGATGATGGATATGAGTGCTAATATATCAAATAGGTCTGGGTACCAGGTACACTCCTAGTGAACACAACCCTTTGTCCAACACCGATGAAAAACGTCAACAAAACCCTAACCGCTGACACATATTCTCTCTCATCTCATATATCTCCATCATCAATCTTTCCCTTACTCACCGCCTGTTTACTATCATCTCTATTCTTCTTTTAACGACCCCTCATGTAAATACAGCATTGGGTTGCGATTTGGCGTTTGGGGTTCACTTTTTAGGGAAAGGAATAATTGCATAATCACATAATAGGGAGTAAGTTTCATTGTAGTTTTGAATATCACTTTATTACGGGACATTGATGGGAGTGATTGATTCAGTTGGGATTATGGATAGATGAATTCTATAAGGGGGCGAAGATTGACACAGTACCGGTATAACGGACGTGATTAGCAAGTATGTCAATATATATTTCATGTTGTATATACATTATGGGAAACTGTGGGTGAGGGGGTGAGTTGGTGATGGGAATAAGCAAAGATGGAATATGTTTAGATGAATTCTATAAGGGGGCGAAGATTGACACAGTACCGGTATAACGGACGTGATTAGCAAGTATGTCAATATATATTTCATGTTGTATATACATTATGGGAAACTGTGGGTGAGGGGGTGAGTTGGTGATGGGAATAAGCAAAGATGGAATATGTTTAGATGAATTCTATATGGATATCACTAATCTTTTTGGTTATCTTGCATTTACATGTGCATTTGCATGTGCCTTTGATTTGAAATCAATATTTTCCACTACTTAAATCCTATACCAACAAATTCCTTATACTTGTCGGAATTTGGAATACTTCTTTTCTTCCTGACAACCCCCTGGTACCCGCATATACAAGGAAAATACATGCCTTTGAACCTATCATTTCATGCAATATCATAACAAATCCTCATCTCGAACATCAACGATTGTGTCAAGGATTCTTGTCATCTTTGGTGGCTGATGAGGCTGTTAGGTTGTACATTTGCGATGTACCTAATATGTAATACAGCACAGATATAATCGGAAATAAGATCGCGTTGAGCCATCTTTTAAACGCAGGGGGAGTAATATTTCATCTCATGTATGTCAGACGGACGCAGGGGCTTTTTTGGAATCTAGATACATCTCTGTGCCCCTTGCCGCTATACAAAATAAAAAAGTAACGGTGGTGATGATATTGAGCTGAAGACATTGCAGATATATAATTTGGGGGCTGTTTTTTTTTTCAGTCTAACATTTGAGGTTGAACTTTCATGTATGATGATGTGCCATAGGATGTATATATTGAACGGCTGAAATCCATAGAAACTTAGGTATACATGATTCCCAGAACTTTTAGTGGTTATCTTACGAATGAAGGATTTAGGGCTGTATTGTATCACTGAAAGCCAACCGTTGTGACTCGAGATGAGATGAAACGAGTACTCTCAATTAATTTATATTTGAATTCTTCAGAAAATAAAAACACAATATACTTTTACGAAATCTGAGGGCTGAAATTAACAAGACAAAAGAGTATCTTAGATTCTGAGATGAAAGTAGAATGAGAAAATTCTCACGTTCATTTCATCTTTACTTCATTGAATTCCAAAAATTCTTTCCAAGCCAGACAAGCTGGGCCGGTAAACTCTAGTTGACTGATTCAAGATTTGAGAGGGATGAGTCGAGATACCCAAAATTGAAGATTTATTCTTTTCTTCAAAGTTCACGCATGTCAAAGTCATATATAATTTGAGGATATGTGTCGGAGTTCACGTGCTGGAATTCATGTGTCGGAGTTCATGACCTCCTACAAGATGATTGGAGCGCATCTTGTCATTGATCTACTGGAACGAATGTGAGGTATAGTTGCAGATTCCTCATTTCTCCATTTACTCCTCATAAGATATCTGGATAATGCGTGAAATTGAGGTAAGGTAGGTAGATTTGTTGAGATGGGAAGAGTAAATTGGAAAGTAATATATATACTCGAGTAATGATACACATTTTTTAAATGTGACATTATATTTCTAATAATAGAAAAGAATATATGTAGGTATTTAATTGAAGAATATTTACAGATCAGTCTTATCGGAACTATATATACTCCAAATCTCGACGATTCGAGATATTCACACACTTGACCTACTTGTATTTTGTAAGTTTTCTTACATATACAATACTTCCTTACTCCATAATCATGTGAATGTAATATTCACACTATTTTGACCTTGAATTCTCGGGAAAAACTATATCGACATAAGTATCACACACAGTGAATTTCCCAACTTCAAACTGGAAGAGAGAGAGAAAAGGATAAAAGGAGGGAAGCGAGAAGGTTAGCAAAAAGTAACAAAACTTACTTCAAGTGTCAAAATATCAGTTTGACCTGTGCTACTAATAACTGACAATCCTGAAACTGGTATCGTCAATCCAGAACTACTACTCGACCAGGATCCATAAGTCCATCGAGCTTGTTGCAAAGGTCCCAAATATACAGTCCAAGCATCACCAGAAACCATATATGATCCATCTGCATTCAAAGCTTTGATAGCAGCGACTTGTGGGAGTCCGGCATAATTAATTGGGATTGTGAGATCGGTAGTGGATTGTTTGGTAAATGAGGTTTGTGAGAGAGTCGGAGTGGCCCATTGTACAATCTGTAATTGTGAAGGAGCGCCGGCGGAAAAGGTTAATGTTAAAGTGGCTTGAATACCGGCGGTAGTGGTGGAGGAGTAAAGAGTTGAGAGGTAAGCTTGAGTGAAGGTTAGAACACCAGTCGAAGACATACTATATAAAGTAGTTGCTAATGTTGTACCTGTCGAGGTTTTGATTGATGACAAGGTATTTCCATTCAAGAGGTAAGGAACAGATTGTGAGATAACAGCATCACCAACTTTATGGAATAGGTAAGCCGATGAATTCTGAGATGTGGCAAGTGAATCTGTCGTGCTATCTGCAAGAGAATTTGAGACTCCTTTGACGGCGTTGAAAAGGATAGACATAGAGATGGGATCATTCCAGGTATTCGTATTACGGTTCAAGAAGTCAAGTCCATTATCCCAAAGTACATGAGCAAAACCAAAAGTCTTGGCAGTTCTCACAAAATAATCCGTGTACTTCCATCTAGCTGCAGGTTCAGTTAATTGAGGTGTTGCTTGCCATTCTCCAATTAGAGTCGGGATACCTGTAAAGTTTCCTGCGAAGAGTTGAAAGTCTTGTGTCATGGAAGCTTTATCTGAATCGGAACCCCAGATGGTATCACCCCAAGCGTTAAAAATGAACATGTATGGTGAGTAGTAGTGAAATTGAAGACCCCAAGGTTGAGTTGTGTAAGTTGTGGGTTTTGTGAACCATTGCTCAGTATAAACCGAATTCATCTGAAGACCAGAGAGGGTAACTACTCTTTGAGGATTGTAACCTCCAGCTGAATTGATAGCTGAGAGGAAGAGAGTATTGAGTTTATTGAGTTCATTCGCATTATCTTGTGTTGTTCCAGGTGGTTCATTGATTGGTTCAAAGATCAATTTACTAGATTTGCATTTCATTCTCGTTCCGATTTGAGACCAAAGAGCAGAGAATTTCTCTTCAATCATAGTAAGATTGGCACCTGATGCAGAAACATCTGCCCAAATCCAGGAATCGTGATGAACATTGAGGATCACATACATTCCTGTGGCCAAGGCTTGATCTACTACTGTTTCAACTCGATCCATCCAAGTAGTATTAACAGTCCAACTTGGGGATGAGGTTACAAAGTGATATGCCCATGTTACTATATTTTTTGTTAGTTTCTTTCGTACCAAGAATGATACATGATACAAATAAGAATGGGATTAGTTATTACCTGGTATTCTAACACTATTGAATCCTTCAGACTTAACTGTTGAGAATGTACTAGCAACAACAGCAGGATTATTCCAAGATCCTTCATCTGGTACAGCATCCAAAGTATTTCCTAAATTCCATCCTGGATTCAATGCAGCAAATGCAGCCGAAGCAGTAATTGGAGTGAATGCTGCAGTGCATGATGATTGAACTGTTGAAGTAGCTGTCGAACTAGTTTTTGAGGATGAAGTTGTTGATGTGGTTAATATAGAGGTTGTTGAGGTGCTTGATACAGAGGTTGTTGATATGGTACTGGTTTTGGTTGACGTGGTTAAAGTTGTGGGTACTGAAGTAGTTGTTGTACCCGGAACACATTGTGAGTAATCTATAGGAATTAAGTGATTCAATATATAGAGTTAGAGTTGAATGGATTTCTTACACGCATTCTGATACTGACAAACATATCCAGTAACACAAGTAGTAGCTCCAGTCCAATTGGTTCCGCCGCCTAATTCAAATCAGTAACTATCAAATGACAATTATAGATTAAGAAATTACATTGAGCATATCCAGCAGCCTGGGAGTATACTAAATCCACTGTCAAAGATAGAACGAACAAAAGGGTAACAGTTTTCATGGTGTCAGTGAGACCTCTAATCAAGATATGAAGAACAGTTACAAGTTGTTTTGATAGATTGATATCAATGGGAGTATATCACCTTAAGTAACTACTAGGTAACTCTTACTTTAGAAAATATTTCGATTTATATTCAAAATTGTCTCATGATCTTCCCGTCGGGCCATGACATTCACTTGATATCACCAACCAGAATGAGTAAGAAATTGAGAATTCGTCCATAAATTTAAAATCCATATACAAAAAAACACCAGGATGCATTCCCCAAATATGCGGTAATATATCTTCCACCTCTTCATGATACGAAAGAGATATCACAAGGTAAATCAACGTGGTTTTTGATACGGGTCTCTCGGGAACGAAGTGAAGAGATAGATGAAACTTGTCTAACGCAGATTACCGAATGTCAGGGGAATTAATATGATAGGATGGATATATTGAATCTTCAATATACGATTTTGCCATTAAATATACTGCCAATAAATTTCGGTAGCAGCGGGCCGAAATCTGGGGTACTTGGACTCAAGAGATAGTTCTCGTGATGCATGAGTGAGATTTAAGGAAGCAATCCAAGGAAATTACATCTTGAATGTAGCAAGCAAGATCTACCGGTATATGAATCAAGATCTATTCGACTCTGACCTTAGATCTAGTGCTTTCATAGTGTTGAATATAAAATTATTAATCAAAAGGGGGGTGGATATAATCATTAAGTTGATGTGTAGTTGATAAAATGTGACATGGAGCATGAAGGATGGAGCATGAAGGATGGAGCATGAAGGTGTAATTTGTCTTACCGCCTAATTTTCTGCCCACGCAAAAATAAAAAAACTGCCACAATCAGAACTGGTCTCAGAAATCAACCAAAAGAGAAGCAAAAAAAGAGTAAAAAGAAATGTATTGACTATTAGATCATATTGAGCCCCGCAGGGATCGAACCTGCAATCTTTTGATGGAGAGAACTATTATTTCTAATAGAAGTCGAAGTCAAACGCGTTGCCATTGCGCCAGAAGCCCGATAATGAAAGCTAGAAGCTTTTATTGGTTGAAGATTCGATGCTTATGCTAATATATATTCTCTTTATATTTTTGTGGGATTTATTATTGTGGGATATCATGTGGTAGATCATATTCACCCCACTATTAGGTAAGTTATTGTGGGTGTGAATTGTCGGACTTATCATTTACCTAAGTATGTTATATCTCTACCCAAGTAGCGATATATATCCATCATGGAAACTCAACATATACTTACTTGGTTGTACATCTTTCTCATTGTATTTGATAAATTAAAGAGATGTGATATCAGTCTGATCAATCCAATCTATCTAATGATGAATAGTCAACCCGGCTAGATGATTGGAAGAATTAGCAAAGTCTGTACTTCATTAAAGGTCGATCATCATTTCTCTCCTTCCATATCTATCCATCAACAAACGGTTTCAATACAAATGATACTCGGTGAAATACCCTTCCCGAATCCAATCTAAGCACCCTTTCCATCAGATAGAAGTGGTGAGCTGGCAGAGGAAGTAATCGGGCTGTTCTGTTGGAGTGGATTTAACATTTAACTCAATACACACCTATTTATTTCATTACCCCGCCATCTATTAGAACATTCCTTATCATCACCTCTCCATCATATTCATTACATGAATTAACTGTCAATCTCAAGATGTTTTATCATAAAATGGAGGAACCTCAACCTTTCAGGTATAGGGAGAGCCGAAGTCAATTTTTCAAACGCCATATTATTGCTTTCGCCGGGTTCACCATCCTCATACTCGTCGTGCATTTTTTAGTAGACTCTGTGGTGAGCTCCCGTCTCAAGTTTCAAAGATAAAGATCCAATATTAACATGGAAAAGTCTTCATCATTGACACCTTTGATTGTGGAGAAAATTAATTCATTAAGATACGAGAAGTTTCGAAGATGTTCTATCGACAAGTTTCTTGAGACCGGCTTGCCATGGTTGGAAAGTGCATCACCGATAACATTCCAAGAATTCATTCAGAGGAGGAATAATTTAGCTGTTGCTCTTGAAACGGATGGGATTGATGCATTCATCGTTGAACCAGGATATACATTTCAATATTATGCTAATATCAGTCAAACGGATTGGGAAGTTTGGGAGCCTGAAGAGCGGCCATTTCTCATGATCATCACACCTCAATTTGATACGACTTTAAGCAAAGTTGTTGCAAAAACATCATTTTTAGCTCCTCATTTCGAGGAAGGGAGGGTAAGAATGCTTGGTATGCCATTCGAGGAAGATCTGAGTATTATTACTTGGGAGGAACATTGGAATCCTTACTCGACACTTTTGAAAAATTGGCATGAGGCCATAGGTAAAGAAAGTGTAGACTCTACCAAGCTACCAAAAGTAATGGTCGATGAAGAAATGAGAGACTTTATCCAGAGAGGCCTTGGTGAAAATGAGTTCAAGGTGTTAGGACTAGCTGGAAATGTGAAACAAGTGAAGCAAAGGAAAACAATCGGTGAAGTGAGTATATTGAGAGCAGTCAATACAGGTACTGTCGAAGCATTACGATCTATGAGGAAGTGCATGGTTTTGGGCTTGACTGAAAATGAGGTCATGAATGGTCTTGATAGTACAATGCGAGCTGGTGGGATGGAACCATTCTTTGATATTGTCCTTTTTGGTAAGCCAAACAATCAATTCTCCAAATTTCTTTCTCGGATAGTTTTTTTCGAGTCGATTTTACTTTTCTTTTCATATCTACTTACTGTGTAAAATCTTCTTTGAGTGCTCAAGAAGTTTTCGTCTGTTACTTTCATCCGTTACTTTCATCCGATCTCTGCTTTACTCTCTCCATGTTCAGAAGTATCTAGGACATTGGGAAGATCCGTACCGATTTTTTTCGGCTAGAAAGGAATACAAGATACCTCGATGTAAAAATAATACTAACAATTTGATAGATGAGAATGCCGCAATGCCACATGGTGGACCAAATGGAAGTAAAGTTCTAGAAAAAGAAACACTCGTGTTAATTGATGTTGGGTGAGTCATGAGCACGTAGTTTTTGGATGTATCTAAGCTGATATCTTCAAAGGGCTCACTTATATGGATATTCTTCTGATATCTGTAGAACATTCTTTCCACCTTTCTTTTCGGAACCAAAAGATCATTCAACTCTTTCATCAGTTGTCCAGCACAAAATCGCAGTTTGGGATATTGTATTCGAGGCACAAACCAGAGCTTCAGAAGTGCTAAAGCCGAATTCCTCATGCGCTTCTGTAGATATCGCGGCTCGAGATGTGATCACTGATGCTGGTTATGGTAAAGCTTTCACTCATCGTGTTGGACATGGAATTGGGATCAAGGCACACGAGAGTCCTTATTTGAATAAGGGAAACTTTGAAGATAAGTTAAATGCAGGTATGGCTTTTACACTAGAGCCTGGGATTTATCTTGAAGGGAATTTTGGTGTGAGGCATGAAGATATTTTTCTCGTAAAAGAGGATGAGGAAGCAGATATTTTGACAGGTTCTAGGGCGAAAGGCCCTTGGGATCCATGATGCAGTGTTCATCCAATGATACTGGAATGGAAATGTGAGAACTATTTATCCGAAGCCCAAAGTAAACGGTTTGACAAGGTTGTACGAACTTTGTCCCGATCAAACCAATCAATAGCCAGACTTACATAGTAATTAACCAATAGAGATTATTTCATGTGACAATTCAAGTTTTGTTGCATGTCGTAGGGCGAAAGGGCGAGAGGGTAAAGAATAGGGCAAAAAAAAGGGCGAAGGGAAGGGTAAAGGGAAGGGTAAAGAGAAGAGCGAAGGGAAGGGTAAAGAGAAGAGCGAAGGGAAGGGTAAAGAGAAGAGCGAAAAGAAGGGCAAAGGGCGAAGGAAGGGCAAAGGGCGAGACACCAGGGCGTGCATGCATAAAAGGGCGAGAGCGTCCGAAATGACATGGGTATTAATGGATTCATTGGCTATCTATAGTAGGTACAAGGAAAGGAATATCAATAGCATTTGAACATTGAAATGTAGTTTTAAATAGAAATCATCATATTATTGATATTGATATTGATATCGAAGACCCCGGATGCCGTTTTTCTCTACAAAGGTTCACTATGTCTGGATTTAGAATTCATGTTGAACAAAAAGGACTGAAATGCACCAAATGAAAAATTGTGGGGAAACAACCAATATACATTTTAACCATATTTGGGTAAAACTTCCTTCGCTTCCTTATCGTAAATCAACGACAACCCCTTCATTCAGAGATCGTTATTCATGATACATGATAATTTACCTATCAGCTATGGAAACCAAGAAGAATTGGTTTATCGAGCTCTCGAGGCATCCGGCATCTGGAATCTAGCACAAGGATACCGACCATGCACGCATGATCCACAACCAACGACAATCCTTAGGACGATAGATCATAGCTAAGACACCTCAATCATTACCACAACTATGACTTGAACTCGAATCCGATATCACCCCGTATATCATTCATACCGTACCCGAACTACTCCGGCTCTACCCCTCCTTTGATTCATCATCGAACACAAGAATAACAATCCCCCGCGTATTTCCTATTTCAGCAATACAGTCCATGGAATACATTGAGCATACCTGATACGGAAGATGTCTTTACGATGGTGGGATGATTCTATCATATCATCTTCAGCTAATGAAAGGGATGAATATATAAGATGAAGGTGGTATGGACGAAGAGAGTGAACATTTCCAGATCAACACACACTCTTCTATTTACAAACCATCTCTTATCAAGAACTCAAGGTATGAATACAGCTATATTCCTTTTCCTCTTTCCCAATTCCCAATACCAATCCCAATCCCAATCCCAATTATCACAACTCCATCAATTTCACCATCTCTTGCCTCATCTATACCTAATCCTCTTCATCAAAACTAATAATGGGTTCCATAATCAGTAAAGCCAAAACTTTGAAATCGAAATCTTCATCAAAAACTTCCAAAGCCGAAAATATGTCTCTCCCATTCACATACCATGCCAATGCTCAAACCGAATTCAAGCCCCCTCTCATCGCCAACGAGAATGCATTCCTCGGTGATGTTGCAGTATCTACTGATGAGACTGCACCAATTTCAGCCGGTTTCTACCGATTAGAAAAGGGAACCCCATTGATCTACGAATACACATATGATGAGATGAAGATCATTGTTGATGGAGAGTTCACGATCAGTGATGAGACTGGACAAAAGGTTCATGCTACCAAGGGTGATGTTTTCTACTGTAAGTTTACCTCGAGATATTTTGAAATCTCGTCGTCTAATTCGAAATAGTCCCCAAGGGAAGCAAAATTACTTTCACCACTGAAACTTTTGGATTGGGATTCTTTGTTGGTCAAAGAAAGGTATGTTATATTCTAATCTGCGTGGATTCAAGTAAGATGCTAATCATTCAATAGACTGGTACCGCATAAGGGCGAGATATCAATTAAATGGAATTGGATAATGGGAATATGGAGTCTATCTACTATTTGTACATACGATTGAGCAATGACATGAATTTATGATGCACTATTTCTTGATCTCATCCGAGCTTCGTTGACTTGAATATCTTTCCCTAGCAAGTGCCGGAAATTTTACAACTTTGACATGGTTTGACATGGTTTGGTTTGTTCCATTCGTAATGTTTCATTAGTACTATGTTATTGATCATTTCTCATCATATATACGATTGTCCATCAAGTTCAAATATCTGCGTCATACTATCACCTCTCCTTCCATTCCTCACAAACACACCACCATCCAATTCCTTAATACTTATTCTCCCCCCACCCCACCCACATCCCCATACAATTCCCTCGCACTTCTCCTCGCACTCCTTCTCCCACCCATCACCGGCGTAGCAGCCAATTCCCTCACACTCACTCTTCCCATTCTTCCGGCCACCGCCCCCGCAACATCCAATTCTCGAAATTCTCCACGATGGTCGTATATTTCATGGACTCCGTCGGTCTTTGCAAATGGCTCCATGACTTCGGGGAGATTACTAAAGAAGAAATTTATGGGGGTTTCGACCTGGTGACTGCTGGAAGTGGAACCTTTTTCTCCTCGCGCGCGTCGGTATTTTCCTATCCAGATGAGGGTGAAGATTAGGAGGAGGAGAAAGATCAGAATACCGATCACGATGCCGATTAAGGCTCTAAAGTTGTATTTTGGAGGATTCTTGGGAGTTGGAGTTGGAGAGGTGGAATTGGAGGGGGTGGGTGAGGTTATATCGCTTGCGGTGGTGGTGATTGATATGGTGGTTTCTATGGTGTTGGTTTGACCAAAGAAGGATGTAATTAGTGATCCGGATATAGTGAAGACGGATTCTCTAGGGGATGATCCATCCAAGGATGCAGTTGCAATATCTGATGATTGAGATTCGGAGGCTCTGGAAGAAGCTGAGTTCGTGATTGATTCGGAACCTGATGATTTTCTAGAAGTCTTCGTTTCGGGAATTGTTGCAGATGCAGAAGTAGACTCTGAATTCGATTGCAGGTTTGATCCGGTCGTTGTTTGCGCAGGTGACGACGATTGTTCGGAGGTAGATACAGCTACTGATGTAGCTAATTCCGGAGACGCCGGAATGGGGGCTGTTGTGCTGGCCGTTAAGAAAACCGTTTCTCTCACAGGTTGAGTCCCACAGGCCAGAGATGTAAACGATCCGCGAGGTAATGCAGATGAGAAAGCGATTTGGCAAAATGGTGAGGCACCTGAGCTGTAGTCTGATCAGCCTCTTGCTACTTTAGCTGAACTTTGAGATTTGAACATACCAATGAAGCGTCGTATAACCTGCTACATTACTTAGACCGCATCCTGTCGAGCAGAAGGAACTGTCAACACATCTTCCAACCCAGCCACATTCCGATGGGTCAAGGTCGATAACGGAAGTCGTACACACTCCCCATATCCCATTTCCGGTATCTACGCGGCATATGGAGCCAGTAGGGGCAATGACCGCTTGATTCGCATTGCCATTCACAAAACCACAAGTTGAGAAAGTGATCCTGGTTTGGCGAGCATGAAGGATCGGTGAAGCTGCGAGGATAGTCGGAAGTGAGGCTCGAGCTGTAATGATTGAGGCCGAAGCAGCATTAAATGACAGAAAATACAGTAGGATATACAAATCCATCTCGTACTCACCCAAATATATACATCACTATACCATCTCATCCATCTCGACCTGCGAAAATGAGAAAAAAGACTTCATTCAAAAAAAAAAAGCATAACATAGGTAGTGAGGGACATCTTAATTATCATCATTTTCTATAGGGCGGCTATCACTACATTATAAAACATCAAAAATGTATTCCCCCATCTTTGTAACGCTGGAGGCGTTTTTCATAGGTCTAGGTTGTTTGTTGTGGTACCGGTGAGATGGGTGTTCTGGGTAAAGTAAGCACCCCTTCCCCCACTAGGTAACAAGCCAACTGTTGGTATTATTTTATGTAGGTCCGAAAATACAAGTCACTAATTTTGAATAGCATCATTGGCTTAAGGTTTTCTTAATTTCTGCACAAGGTCTTGCAGTTTATTAAAATGACATTCATCGTATGAAGATTACTTCGTCAATCATAGCTGTCTCATCAATCATGCTCCATCAAGGGAGCTTCTCGTCCTACATCTAGTTCGGAAGCATCAAGTTCAATCTCTCTTCTCCCATTACCTGGAAATGCACCAGCACTCATCTTCCATACCTGATTATCGCCTCGATTACCATTAATCTCATGGATTCCACTTGTATCTGCAACGGTTGACAAAATACCATTTGGTTCATGTATTGGAGCTTTTGGAGTAGAAGCATAACGTCGCTTGAGAATGACGAGAGCGATCATTGTGAGAAGGATGAGACTGAGACCTCCAAGGGCTCCACCGATGATACTTCCCACTGGTAGGTTATTTGATGGAGATTTTGTATCGACGAGAGCTGTTGGAGCGGAAGAAGTCGAAGGTTTGGATGAAACAGCTTTCGTAGATGTAATGTATTTGGTTGTAACTTGTCCACCACCAGTTGAAGTTACAGTAACAGAGGCTTGTGACGAAGAAGACACAGTTTCTGAATCGGGAGAAGTCGTCGTTGGAACTGCCAACCAAAGAGGCGAACCTGGGGTATTTGAGCATGTAATATATGTATAGGTTTGATCATTCGATACTAAAAATTCCGAATAGCAGTAAGATTGACTGGTTAAATAATTTATTTAGTCTTATTCATCTCCGAGGTAGATAAAGCTAAATCTCTAGCTCTAGATCTATAGTGCAATAAATAAATAAACATACCAAGTGGTGGAAGTCAATCCGGAAACTCCGCAACCGGTAAAACAAGCTCCTTGATCCACACAGTATCCGAGGAGCCAACAATCCGCAACGTCAATACCAGTCGAGCAAAATCCCCATAGATTGTTCTGAGTATTTTTACCACAGAAGTATCCAGATGCTGGAATTCGAGGAGATAGTGCATTTCCATTCAAGTAGCCACATGTATCCTTGGAATCGATTGCTTCGCGTTTCTCTAGCCTTCTTTGGATGTTTGGGGCACGAGTTGGAATAGGTGATGGTGATGTGATGAGTGAGGCATTGATACTACCAATCAAGGTCCAAAAAATCAGTAAAATCATTATTGCCTCCTAACTAGTCACCGGGAAGGAAAGGAAAGTGCAAGTTTGGGATGAAAATAATCCGAGGAAAAGAATGTAAGGGAGATCAATCAATCCCATAGTATGGTTCTGCGGAGATGAAGATGGAATGTTATGTTGTAGCCTGTTAATTGTTTCACCTGATACTATTTTTTATCACGTTTCGTATAATGCAAGGCTTCTTGCGGCGAGGACAGCATATTGTCAGCATATTGTCAGGCCATCCATCAGATGCATTGTTGGCAATATATTTGAGTTTTTTCGGAGCCAATAAATAGTAATATTCAAGGCGAAAGTAATCGATTTTGGCAGATTGAAAGAAGAGCAACGTTGTCTATCTTGTATTTCCTCTTCAAGAATCATTCTCAATAATATCTCATCTCATCTTCATTCACGATCTTTTAGTCGGAGGACGGCCCGTTTGCTGACGCTTACGACGGAATGATTATATTCGTCTCCAAACTATCGGGACGTTTCGTCTAGAAATTCTGGGCGGAATTGAGAGTCATTGGTTGAAATCCTAGCGGGTGTTTGAAAGTGTGTGCCTTGTATTTGAAAGCGGCACGAAACTTTTATATATTTTAACTTGTGCCCAAAAGAATAGCGAGGAGAAAAGGTTAGGTAATTCGGTCGCATTGTGTGAGAGGATGTTTGGGAGTTGGTTTCTTGGGGGAGGTTTGTTTTGATTTGCTTTTGTTGAATGTATTAGTTGTTGTTGGAAATAGAAAGAAAGGGTGGTTTCGCTTCTCGATGTGATGGTTGATTACTCCTACACCTAATGGATGGGGATGATAAATTAAGGGAAAAGAGGGTAGAGCTAGATGGCAGGAGGGATGGAGCATATTTTACTAGAGAAGCCAACTTGGGATGGATGGGGAGTTGTAAGTACCTAGTAGGTATGGTTGAGATTTTTATGTTCAGCTTTCATTCTCTATCTTCTTTTGGCTTATTACTTCGAAGACCTGAGAACCTCTTTTTAGGTTCAAATAGCAGTTCAATGGCTCAAGATATTCATCTGGCAGTAAATTTATGAATATGAATTGGATAGATATAGAATATAAAGGGGTGGGCCTCAAAGCTGTGAATACAAGTATATTTATGGTATCTAGACCCCCTGGCTATGAATGAGGCATGCTAATGATGGCATAATATCATTAACTTCGGAGTTGGTATACGAATGATAGTTAAGTTAAGCTGGTGAGCAAGCTCGATGTACGATTCAGAGTAGAAGAAGTTGGGCATGTTCTTATTAGGTATGTAACTGAAAAGGAGGTGAGTTAATAGAGGAGGGAGTATCATATAGTAGGTAGGTATATACTGGAAGACTGAAACCTCTGTTTTGTATTCAACTATCATGTAAATATCAAGAGTATGCCTCTGAATGAGTTAATAGAAACAACACTTGCGTCTATTGTTTCTTTGAATGTTTTCACCAAGGCTTCTTCTTCATTGCTATTGTAATTTCTGGTACGTACCTAGGTAAGTATGTACCTATCTTCAAGTCACTGAACCGAATCAATTATTGGCCAGTCTTGAAAATCATAAGTGAGGCTTCTCTAAAGTGAATTATCATCATCGTAATCAGGTACGCCAATCAAGTATTTTACAATTGTGTGCCCTAGTCTCATATCCGCCTGTTTGTTTCCATTCACCTTGTTGTCTTCCTTCATGTTCAAAAGATATCTGAATAACTCCAACATAACACAACCTTAGATCCAAGAGATGTCTTACAATATCTTGGTCATTGTCTGGATCATCTCCATCTGTTTTGTAAATAATGTCATCTCAAATAAGATTGCCCTTACAGGATCGAAGCCACAAATCATCTCCCCAGGACAAACCTCCATATCAAAATCTACCAAGGTCGCAACGAAAAATTTCTCACTTACGAAAGCTCCAGCGCCAACGACCCCTCCTCATCCAACTGGCTTCCATTTCGATAAAAGACAATCGGATGTTCAATCATGTGGCAATTATCAAGTTCCAGGATTGAATCTCTCATTGATGATGGGTCAAACTTGTATGGTTGATGAAAATGGATTGATGTTTGGCGCTTGCTCGACTAGAATTAATGATGCTCATAATTGTGGATGGGCTGAGGTTTGCGTCGATAGTTACGCTTGTACTTCAAGCTGTGGGAGGACTTCTGTACCTAACTTGAGCACTACGACCTGGTAAGTGGATTTGTTATTTCCTTTCCCAAATTACAAAAATTGAGGAAGAAGAAGAAGAAGGAGGAGGAGGGGGAAAGTCCTGGTAGAGAGTGAACCACTTTAAACTAGAATATACTGACTTTTATGGTTCAACAGTGGAGGAAATGGAAATTTGTATTGTGCAATGTGGTATCTAATATCAGAGAGTTATGTCTATACCTCTATTACATGTAGCGATACACAAAGTTGGTTAACATTCAATGCCACATATGTGACGACAATTTCCGACGAACCTGGACAAACCTTTGATCACTCTGCGATACAAACAAGCACACCTACCGATACAACAACAAAACCCAGCACATTGACCCTCTCGATTCCCAGCGGGAAAAGTAACAGTCCTATCGACACGAACCCTCAAAACAGTTCTCACTCCATAGGAGCCATAGTGGGAGGAGTATTCGGAGGACTTGGAGTGGTGATAATTTTCTGCGGTCTTGCCTTATTCCTGCAACGAAGACAGAAGTCGAAAAAAAGAGCCAGCAGAGCTCTCGCATACAATCCTACCCTTTCTTCTTCTGACGATCTGGATTCACCTCATGTGATAGGTTCTCCCCAAGCAGATTCCGTTCATCACTCGGTACGGTCTTCGCAGCTGATGGGAGGACCCGGTCAGGGATTTCAGATGGGTTATATGGATAGTCCACTTGGGAGTCCGAATTTGGAGGATGCGAGTATTCAGAAGGGGGGGGTTCGTTCGTCCAAGGTTGCGTCATCACCGGCTGAACATCCAGTGTTTGAAATGCATGCTGATCCCATCAAACCTTCGGAGTTGCCGGGATAAAATCATCATGCGTTTGTTTGTTTACCTATGCATCGTATATGGAGTTAGGATACATTGCGTTGAATTCTTCGAGGGTTGTAGATATGGAGCTCTTGGAGGGATGCACATATAGAGCTTTTTTTTCGGAAAATTGAACTTTTCAATGGGGGAGTCAGTCTTTCGAGAGATTCCTTCGTATATGGAGACTTTCTAGAGCTGAATACTTCATGATGCGACGAACAGGATCAAGCATATTAGATTTCATTTTAGGATGGCTTTGAAGATGAAAATGATAGATTCGTTGGAATTCTCGGGATTTATTCAGGGTTATTCAGGGTCTTCTCTTTCCAATGGAGTTGTCTCTTGTTTGATAATAATTCTATGATGGATGGAAATTTCAGAGGTTTCTTTTCTACGTACCTAGGTAGTTAGATGTTGAATGTTGATGGATGATGAATGATGGAAGATGAGAGATGAGGGTATATGAACTCGGAAGATACGTACTTAATAGATTAATAAATTACTATACATACATAAAATTTCATATTCAGTTCAATTCTTTCAATGAGTACCTAGTAGGTAGTGAACGAATACCTAAGCAGGAACCTATCCCATGCAGTCTAAGGATACCATCCACACCATATCACATTACATGAATACATGATTCTATACAAACAGATACACACAACATTCCACCCTCTTTTATAAACAAACATGCAACATCTTTCTCCAATTCTTCTACAAATGATTTCTCTAATTCAAATCCCCAATCCAAGAATCTAATTACCCCTCCATCCATCTTCCTTAGACTTCCTACCTATCTACCTACCTACTTACACGTGATGATAAGTAAAACCTATCAATGACCCCTCTTCCAGCCACCCGATAAGATTAAAATGCTTATCCATCTTTCCAATCTATTGATCTTATTACCCGCACTCCTTGCTCACTCTCAACGCCACAGTTACAACGGGCGTTATTTTGGTGGAAAATCTAGATCGCTCGTTTTTGTTATATGGATTTTTTGGGTGGTTTTTTTTATGGGGGAAGTGAAAGAAAAGCTGGAATCGTAATCTAACCAACCGGTTCGAAGTTTTGTAGGAGCTAAGTTCGAAGTTCGAAGTTCTAACTGAGCTAGGTTAAAGAAGCTAAAAGATTTGACAACTTGACATATGCACTACACTACCTACCTAGGTACAGTATGGATCCATATCAAACCCCGGAGTTGTAATGATAGCCTTGTCAGTTCCAACCATCTAATCCATCCATGCATATTATTGAAGGAAAGAAAGTTTGAAGTATTGAACTAGCCACTACAAATCAGACCATTCTGACATAATGAGGATTAGGTGTGGTAAATTAACTAGGTAGATAATAATAAAAGGAAGCTTTTTCATCTCTTCTTCTCATGATTCAATTTAATTCAAACCCTTCAAAACTAATAAGCACCTAATAATAATACCTATGAATGGACAGCGGGATTTTTGCCAAGAAGGGGTATTTCTTTGAGGTTACATGACCGGTCTTGTACAACCAGGTAAAGTTGTACGACAGAGAAACGATAAAGTTATCCTGTAATACCAACAGTTGTACCATACAAAATACGAGAAAAGGGAGACGAAACGAAACGAATCAACGGAAACATTTGAGAAATCGGAATTGAGATCCCGAGGATTGGATTGGTTGGTTATCTTCTTGGTCACGCTCACATACAATAGGGAATAGGGTCTGCCAATAATCGGAGAACAAAGGATCTTGAATCTTAGTTTGGGCCATTTGAGACTTGGGTTTTACTTCAACATCTCAACAATATCTTTCCAGCAATACTTTCAATCATCACTCATTGGTGATATATCAGCGTGAAGAGAAGTGAAAGCCTTCTTAATCTGAGAATAGGAATACGAATACCTTCATTGTTCTCATATGCGCAGGTTTCCAAACGATAAAAGGAATTCTTAACTTATTGTTCCACACAACACCGAAATCTACTCAAGCACAATAAATCATTACTGTGACTAGTTTGATATCAAAGCAATAAATCAAAAGCGCCACCATTCGATGGAGCACGAGACCATTCATAAATTACAATTGGTTGTCGAGAAGGATTTTGGGAACAAAGAAACTTTCCTCTTGCCTCTATCAAAATCAAGACCACCTCAATTTGGGGAAGACGACGTAGACATTGATTTTACTATTTATCACTTCTGTCTTCATACTCAAATCAAAGTCCAAGAGCGATAATACCCAAAGTATTCTTCCCATCTTGTCGATAATTGAAACGAAATCATCCTCGGACTTTTGAATAATTACATACAGATTTCGAATCGAATCCGACATTTACGTTGAACCTGCCAATTCCAAATTCACCTTTACTATTCTCGACAACTTATTCGAAAAATTCCTTGGTCATCTCTACCTACAAATATCCATCATATACAAGCCTCAAATCCAGAAACGATGTTCTTTCAAAAGCTCCGATCATTTTCCTTTCCATCCAACTCCAAAACTCCTCCCAACGATGACAAGAAACCACATGGACGACGAGTATCATTCCGAACCCCCAACTCAGAACACAAGAATCCTCTCTCGCCATCCATGACGAATTCCACCAATGGTTCTCAGAATTCTCACCCCAAGACCAATATGCGTGCAGAAATCACCGAGATGTGCAAAGAAGATGATGGAGAGGATGAGAATCAAGAAGGACGGGATTTTCGAGAATATTTGGAAAAGTGTAAAGAGGCAGATGAAGCAGAGGAGAGGAAGAGGAAGAAGATGGCGGCAATGGAGAAGAAGAGGAAGGAGGTTAATTTAAGTCCTTGGGCTGGAAGGATGTGAAGATTTGGAAAGGAGAAAGAAGAGCAAGGAAGGTTTCAATCCTTCGCTGGATTATTTGGAATGGAGGGGGAGAAAAGAGAGCCGAGTTATCCAATCAACACCGCTTGCTATATGACGACATAATACCACACAACAGATACAATGAAGAAACGATACGATGATACACACCTACATGATACGAAAGATATATACTGGTACCTCGAGATATCTCGAAAATATAAAATATAACGGGGAAGGCAAAAATCTAACTTTTATAACCTCGGCGCCCTCAAATATTCGATTTAGATACCAATTGGGATGTTATAGAATTCGAAGAAAGACTCGGAGAATTTCGTTGTATAGATGAAATCAAATCAAATCAAATCAAATCAAATCACCAAGAAGAAGAAGAAGAGGAATAAGAAGAACAAGAAGAAGAATAAGAGGAACAAGAATAAGAACAAGAAGAAAGACTAGCTGGTCACCAGCTCATCAGATATCCCACCAACATCTATCTACCTACTCTACTCTACTCTACTCTATCTACCTAGCCTAGACAACTCCTTGAAGTTTCTCTCCAATACTCGACTTCCCTCAGCTCATCTCTACCTACAACAATATATGTACATACATAAACCATCATACCACACCACACATATCACACCACGCACATTATTCAAGATCACCACAATACGATACGATACGTACGATACGATACAACACGATATCCGAAATTCCATTTCAATTTCATTTCATTTCACCTCTTTAGCTTAGCTTAGCTTAGCTTAGTTTAGCTTAGCTTACCTAGCCTTTACGATTTTCCTTTTCCTTTTTTCTTTTCCTTCAATCGATCGATACCTACCTACCTACCTACCTATCAATTTAGTAATTTAGATACCCTACCTACCTTCCTACCTATCCTCACTTTGGCCATTTATATATATATATCCGTAGCTTTTCTATAGCTTTTGTATAGCTTTTTCTTTGCTTTTCTTTCCGTTGCTAGGTTACCCGTGGACCTTAGATATGATATGATATGATATGATATTAAGGATATTAAGGATATTAAGAGGTTGTATGTATTATATTATTACCTACCTAGTACTTATTTATTTAGATGGATTTTTTTGGTGAGATTTGAGATTTGAGATTTGAAATGTAGATACCTACCTAGTAGTAATAATTATTGTTGGAATGGTACCTACCTATCTACCTACCTACCTAGTATATAATGTTAAACACAGACAGCGGCTTGGCACCCCCCTTTTTTTAATTAATATATATTTTATATATATATTTTTTATATATTTTTTATATATTTTTTATATATATTTTATATATATATTTTATATCTAGGTATTCAATATTGATGAAATTTACTTTGGGTTGAAATTGAAATGCCTTTTTTTAATGTTTTTTTTTATGTTTTTTTGGTGGGGGGGGATTAATCGCGTAGTGGTGGTAGTGGTGGTGGTGGGTGGTAGTGTCTAGATAGGTAGATAGGTAGGTAGGTAGGTAGGTAGGTAGGTAGGTAGGTAGATAGGTAGGTAGGTATATAGGTAGGTAGGTAGGTAGATAGGTAGGTAGGTATATAGGTAGGTAGGTAGGTATATAGGTAGGTAGGTGGGTAGGTAGGTAGGTAGGTAGGTAGGTAGGTAGGTAGGTAGGTAGATAAGTAGGTAGGTAGGTAGGTAGGTAGGTTAGCTAAACTGTTTATTAAAGCTTAAGGGGTTTGAAAGCGGGAATCGGAATCGGAATAGGATATCTAGGTAGATAGATAGAGTAGATAGGTAGGTAGGTATACGGATTTTGTAAGATTTACTTACTTACTTGCAGGTGGTTGGTTACTTGGTTACATACCTAGGTACTTAGGTACGTGTGTGTATGCTGATGCTGATGTTGATGCTAATGCTAGGTAGGATCAGGTGGGTGGGCTTGACTTGGGACTTGACTTGACTTGGGACTTGACTTGACTTGGGACTTGACTTGACTTGGGACTTGACTTGACTTGGGACTTGACTTGACTTGGGCT
Source organism: Ciborinia camelliae (assembly GCA_025890175.1). Classification (NCBI taxonomy): domain Eukaryota; kingdom Fungi; phylum Ascomycota; class Leotiomycetes; order Helotiales; family Sclerotiniaceae; genus Ciborinia; species Ciborinia camelliae. Next base: position 114,414 of record JANPYM010000013.1, read on the forward strand.
TGACTGGAATTTCAGCCGTGGTATACATGTATAGCTGGAGGATCTTGATACGGATGGATATCTAGGTAGGTAAGGTAAGTAAGGTACTGTAGACTGTATGAGAATATGAGAATATGAGGAGAATAACATAACCTTAAGATACCTACTCATCTTAGGTATATACCAATACAGTACCTAGGTAACTAACTATAGCAAACCCGAACCGAACCGAACCGAACCGAACCAAGTGAGACATACCGGTCCTCGTACCCCGTACCTCAATGATCTCGGAACACAAGAACTAGGTAGTAGGTCGATATTTATATTGCACTAGGATTGACTGGCTGTACAAGTCTCCATTGAGGTAGATAGATACACAGTGTTATCGGAGATGGCTTTACTTACCTACCTACCTAGATAGCTTGTTCTACTATATATATATATATATAACCATACTACGCCCATTGGTCTACTTCGTTCGTCTCCAGGTTGTCGGCATTACCGATCGATAGGTTGATTTTCTCCAAAAGCCTAAAGCCTCGATTGTACAATTGGATGGATGGAAGGATGGAAGGATGAGAAATGAACCTCTCCAGCTAGCTTATCTTGATCTTTCTTTATCTTTATCTTTATCTTTATCTTTATCTGTATCTTTTATCTTTTATTTTATCACTCCTCCATACCTACTGTTGTATCCATTCAAAAATCCAAGAACCCCCACCACATCATGCATGCATGCATCTATTTCGATTTTCCCCCTCGGGCCTCTCCATCACCTTGACTGCTTTTCCACTTTTCAGCCTAGCTCATGCTAGGTAGTTAGTTGGAACTTGGAAAACTCACGGTACTCGTGGCTTTATGAGTGGAATTTGAATTGTATCTCGATACGGCATATCATTTCATATCAAATGGTGTATATTGTATATTGTAATTATGTTGTATATTTCCTCCCTCCTCTTAAATCTCAAATTAGATCATTAATCCCGAACCAATTTCCCCCATGTGCAGTTTTCGGGATGTTAGATGGGTTGGTTAAAGCTAGTTGGTTTCAGGGTGGGTGAGATGTATTGAGAAATCCACGCCGAGAGTGTGTCCTGTGTCGTGTGTTGTGTGTTTGGTGGATGGGTTGCGCAAATCATATCATTTACCGGTATCAGGTTGGAACTAGCTGATGATTTATACTCCGTGGTTAGAACGGAGGACGTGTTCAATTTCTAGGTGAGGTTAGGTTAGAGACATTATGATAGATAGATACCTACTAGGGTAGATAGATAGATGGGAGTAATTGATCTACTCGCGAATACGGCTAAGCGTTTACAGATATAATATTATAGGAGGAAGAAAGAGCTAAGAGAAGTAAGAGAACATTTTAGAAATGAAAGATTTAACTATTTATTTTTCAAAAGAAATTGTAGAAGAGAATTACACAAATACTCGGAGATAAGTCTCTGACTACCGGCCGGTTGGTACACTGTCTCACCCCCCTTTACCAATAATCGCCATATCAAATGATTCAAATCTTCCCAAAATACCCACGAGGTCCCATTTATATTCATGTACATGTATTTCCCTCTCGACTTATCTCCCCGTCCTACATTCATTTGGGTAACCCGGCTTCATCTCCACATTTCGGCTTCACACTTCCAGTGAGTATAGTATGCATTACAGTACTTACCGACGGAGTAAAATATGACCCCTGAGTCATCTAGTTATTCATCTTCATCTTACCCGAGAACTCACCTCAATATTTTGGGCGTCTCGTGAGACGGTTCAATTCATACGTTCTACACATTTGGTATACACAATTAGTATCTCCATCCAATCCATCCATCCTAACATCTATCACGATTCCCTTAACCGACCCAAGCCACCGATTTATCCCATCCTCATCGGGCTCTGCTGAAGAACTTTACGGAAATAATGAAACACGAATGAAAATACCTTCGATCTCGAATGGGGAGGCTTGACTCTCCCCATCTGTGATAGATACATATATACATACATACATACATACATAGAGACTAGTTGAACTTACACCACACCGTTTGTTGGGTACCTACCTACTGTAACTTAGATTATATAAAACCTGCCATGGCCATCAATCTCAGATCTGCTTTTGCATCGACCGATCCCATCCCATCTCATCTCATCTTATCCGATCTGATCTGATCAAGATTCATCTTTTTTCCATCACACATCACATTCATTAACCAAGATTCGAGATTCCATCCATCCATCCATCTATTTACTTTTGGGAGTGGAGTCACTGGTTAGATATCAGCTCCATTCATTCGGGTGTTAGTTTATTTTAGTTGGGTTTCCTTCAGCTTCAGATCACTCACTCGTCACATCCATATCACGAGATTTCGTTTCATCGTATCACATTATATCATATCATATCAGATCAGATCACATCACATCACATCACATTACCAGTACATTCTTACCAAATACCAATATCATCATCAACAACCTCATACTCCGTATAATCCTGATATTCCGTAACTTCATATGATCGTTGCACAGAATACATACATATATCCATCAATTTTTGTCTCACAACACCAGACGAGATCCATCTCCGGGAGAGCATCAACATCAACATCAACCATCACATCACATCGATACGAGATACTCCCACCAACCCGCCGTTTCAACTTCTTTCAGTATTACTACACTATTCATAACTTTTCGTTTCAAGTTTCAAGCTTATGTTTTTGTAGTACCGACCTAGGTACCTACATCATCATCATATCAATCATCACCATCATATCGCCATCACATTACTCATCTCATCTCATCTCATCTATCTCATCTCATTCCTATTCCTATTCCCTCACATCCACTTCTTCCAAACAAACAAGGAAAAAAAACACTCTCTTCATCACACACATTACGAAACATTACGTACGTAGGCATTTTGCTTGCTTGCTTGCTTGCTTGATTGCTCTAGTACAGTAGGCAGAAAAGAAAGGAAAAGAAAAGAAAAGAACAACAAAAAAACAGGAAAATCATCAACTCAATATCTCACTTGCTTGATATATTTCTTTCTACATATATATACCTACCAACCATCCAATACCGATATCAAAACCAAACCAAATCAAGCCAGCCAGCTAAATCAGTCAGTTATCTTCCTTCGGTATCCAAAGAAACCACGATAGATACATACATACATAGATAAAAACCAAGATAAATATCCACAACGAACAAGACCCTAACAATAGGTAGCCAAAGAAGAAGAAAAAACGCCCATTCATCCATCCTATCCCATCCCATCCCATCCATTCATCAATCCATCCATCCCCTCAACGCCCACCAAAAAAAAAGAGCCCACCCAAACTCCTCGCTAAAGGGGACCATCCATTTTCACAACCCTATCATCCATCCATCCATCACCAATTTTCTCAGCTGCCGAGGTCAAGTCACGCAGGTTCCTCCAACATCCCATCTCTTTAAGCTCTTCCAGGCTCAAATATCGTATCTTCCAAAAAATCAAAAACGACAGACAATCCCCGATTTTCCAATCGCTAGCCCAATCCCACCATGATTTCCAACATCAAAAGAAAAATCATCTCCTCCTCTGCTTCATTTGCTTCATCTTGGAGAGAACGAGAACAAAACTCATCATCATCACTATCATCTACCAATCATCATCTTCCCACCTCAAGCTTAACCTCAAGCTTAACCTCAAGCTTAAACTCAAGCTCAACCTCAAGCTCAAAAATACCCCAACACCAACATCAACATCAACCACAACAATATCACACCGAGCAAAATAGCCATCATCCCCGTCACCACAACACCTCCACAACAAACTGGTCCATAACCACGACGATCCTCAACGAAATATCTTCATCATCATACCAACAACACCAACAACAACCAATTCGAAATGGCCACCAAACACAAATCAAAAAGAACCATCTCGATCCAGATTCCTACGAAGCATTTATTCAAAATGCCATGGAAGAAGAATGTCGACGAGAAAGACACGAGCGAGCGGCGCGGAGAGCCAATCATACAGCGAATGATGCATGGCAGCAGGGATTTCGAAGATCCGAGGCTGCTGGGACGAGAAGTTGGTTGATGGGGTGTGGATTAGCCAAGTAGGACTGTGAGGTTTCATTCATTAGTTTATGTCAAACATACATACATATCATACAGATAACGAATTTCTTTTGTTTCGGGGTGGGATGGGATATGATAGGATATGATAGGATAGGATAGGATAGGATATGATAGGATAGGATAGGATAGGATAGGATAAGATAGGATAGGATAGGATAGGATAGGATAGGATAGGATAGGATAGGATAGGATAGGATAGGATAGGATAGGATAGGATAGGATAGGATAGGATAGGAGGATGATGAATTGAAATATACCCGGGAAGGAAAGGACGTGAAAAAAAGATGGATCGAAGAAGGAAATAAACAGAAGAAAATAAATCAGAGAAATCAAAGAAATTAAAGAAATTAAACTTACCCTCCCATTCCCAATCTTTCATAACACCCACCCAATGTAACCTCCCTCTAACCGTCAATTCTTGGTCCATTTCCTCAGTAATAAGACCGGCCGCTTGTCTCTGAGCTTTGAGTTCACCAAACCCTCCTTGAGATGGTCCTGAAATACTATGCCTCTGTCTATTTCCCACGGGTGAAGTTCTCCTATTCGATCCCATAAGTCTCATCTCATTCAGATTCAACAAATCCTGTAAAGAAACCTGTTCATGACCAATCCCGATTCCATTCCCAATTCCATTCCCATTCCCCATACCATCCTCAAATCTCCTACTATTAGAACCTCCATGCATCCCATGAGATGTCCCCATTCTCCCACCATTTTTCTTCAACAATTCTCTCTCCTTCTGTCGAGAAATTTCATCTCTTCTCCTCCATACTTCTTGCATGACTTCCCAACAACGATCGATATTCCCAATCCACATTCTTCTTCCCATGCTAGCCCATCTTTCTTCAACCCAAGCTCTATCTTCATCATCTTTTGCTTCGCAACCTGCTGCTAAGAGGGGGTAGATTTGAACGATGACGAGTCGACTGCTAAGTGGTACGGTGGCTAAGAATACCAGGACTTTCTTTGCAAGTTCCGCGCATGTCAAAGATGGGATCTCGGGGACAGCTTGATGCAAATGAAGAAGAGTGGCATAACGATAGGCTTCGGCTGTTTGAAGAGCGTGTTGGATTTCAGAAGTTGGATCTTCGGGGGTTGAGAATGAAGTGGATGGTTGCCATTGTTCAATTGCTTGTTTGAGTTCGATGGCTTGAGATATTATAGCGATGGAGTTTGATTTTGATTTGAGGACTTTGCGACAGAGATTTGCGGCACGACCAATTAGAGGAAATAAAGTTGCCGCGCTACCCATTAAGGGATCAATTTCTGACATTGGCGTGACATTGGCGGAAGAGGAAGAAAAGGAAGAGACGGAGAGGTTATTGAGTGGTAGAAGAAGATTTTCAAAATCCGTAGAATCCTCATCATCGATTGATGTCAGCCTCGCAATAACATCCATATAAACCCAAGTATTACAAAGAAACTTTAGTCTAGCTAGATCATCACCCTTAAGATTTCTCTTATTGTGTTTGATGAGTGCTTGATTAACCAAAATCTTGGCACCCCTGAGATGCTCAATACCGGTTGAGATATGCTGATCCCAAGACTCGGCAAATGCAAGGACGAGTGTTGTGGCGAGTGCGGTATCGGTGCGCATCTTTTCTATTCCTGTCGCGAGAGATCGAATACTACGACGCATATGTTCCATTCCATCAACTCGAAGAGCGGGCTTTTCTTTGGAGGTATGAAATGCTGTCATGGATGCGATAGCATGATATAATGCTGGGGAATCTCGTGCCAGAGGCCAAACTAATGTTCTCCATGGATTCTCCGTAGGACCATCTTTGACAGATAAAATACCACATGTTTGCTTATCAAATCTAAGCATCAACATTTCTGGGCTTCCGGCTGGAACATCTGGTTGTCGATACATGGGACTAAAGCTTATAGGAGATGCGGTTGGAGATCTTGATTGGGGTTGAAAGGGACTCATGGCTAACCACATTTCGGCATCAGATAATGAAGGATCTCGGATGATTTCCTCAATATCATCCTCCAAAGATTGATCATTCGTCATATGAAACTGGGTCATATTTGGGCTTGACATTGTCATACCCATTATAGGTGATGGCATGGGCATGGATTGTGGCCGCAATGCATTCAGCTCTGACCCAGGTTGTAATAGATCTATTAATCTTGGTGACTGACCAGAGAAACTCGATCTCGATCTGGTTGGAGTGACTAGACCGGTGTCTTCAAACAAACTACTCAGACTGCTTGTGACGGAATCCGGCTCAATTCGAGGTCTTTGATGGCCATCTTGACTGAAAGTGGGTGTGCTCATGTCAAACATAGGAGAAAATCCCGAATGAAGCTCAGGAAGCGAAGTTCCAACATCAAAAGTTGAAGGGGAGGGTATTGCGGCATTGAAAAATGAGTCTTGCATCTGTGTATCCTCTACACCGGGGGTAGAAGCCGATCCATCGGAAGCTACTGGACTTGCAACGGTAGTGATATCCAGTGGTTTATCCAAAACTATAGAATCTAGAGATATCAGAATCAATTTGGGGAAGCTTTGGATCTATGTCATGTCCTACCTCTTTTTTTAGGGGGTGCCAGTGGTGGTGCTGGCTTGTTTGTAAATGTAGCCTCCTCGAATGGTCTCCATTTAAAATCCTTTTTATATCCTCCACATGTAACACTTCTTTTATGACATTGTTGACAAGAAGGTTTCGTTTCATCGCATTTTAATCGTTTTGCTTTGCAAGTTATACAACCTATGTTATTTCAAGAGGTTTCAAATCAGCATGTGAAGTTTGATGCGGGGCAAAGAATCTCTTATTAATCATCATCAAGATAAGAGATGTGAAGAGTAAAGAATGAAGAATGAAGAATGAAGATATCCAAAGCTTACCATTTCGACTTTTTGATTGTTTTGGTTTGTTGATACCACTTTCTTTCTTTAAAGATTGAGTAGCTGGTTTAGAGGTAGTCGGCTTAGAGGTAGATTGCTTTCGTTTTTTTGGTGGTGGGGGTGGTTCAGGTGCTGGTTTGAGGACTGGGGAAGAAAGAAATGCCGATGGAGAAGGTATTGTTATCGTCTCCATCTCAAAGAATTCTTAGGAAGATACATCGATGAATATAAAAATGATATTGGAGGTTTGAATAGTAATTTCTCACAGAAATCAACCAAGAATCTAGAACAAAACTCTTTACAATTGAGATTGAGATTGAGACAGATTTTGCTGTTGCTGCTGTTCCTGCTGCTGCTTGTGATGATAATGATGATGTTCTTCTTGATGTGTTGTTCAAAAATATGATAGGAGATAGATTCCATAGCTGATTCGGAAGTCTAGGAGTCTAGGACTCATTCAAAAAGGGTGGAGGAGAATCTAAAGATTCGAATTCATAGATTAATTATCATTTTTATTGGTGAGTTAAATGTGTCAGTTTGTGGAGAAGCCGAGCGAAGTCGCCCGACAAGATGAAATACCGTATCACTACACAGGGGTTATTAGCAGGGTGATAGGGAGTGATAGCGAGTGATACCCAATCAAAATGTAACCATCGGACATGAATTGATTTGAATGATTGGAGATTGGAGATTCGAGATTCGAGAAGTTATATTTGGGATGTGTTGGAGAAAATAATCTCCTCGAAAAGATTACTTCTTGATTAATAATAAGGTTCATCTACTCGATTTTTAGACATGCTACATGCTACATGCTAAATGATACCCTACAAGCTACATGCTATCTACTATCGATGATAGCTTCCAGATAGCTTTGATAGAAAGAAATCATTATCCTCACAGTCTTTTCCTGCCTCAACTTCTTTTGAAAGATTTAGATTTCTTTCCAATTCATATTCATGTCAATTGATCCATCACTATCATCATACTTACTATCCAATCTCTTATTTTCTCTTACATAACTTCCACTTTGTGTATCTTTTCTTGAAAAAATAAGTGTGTAGGGCTAGACGGGGATCCATATTGCAGTTGTCATGCTGATAAGTCTGATAGGTTGATGCAGCGGGTAGTTTCCAAGCTTCGAGTAGATAAGTTGATAACGGTGGGAGGTGGGAGCAGAGTTCGTGTGATCGCTGATGGGAAAATCTGGAACGTCTATCTATTGAATGGATTGATTCGGACTTTCCAAGTGGTGATCTGATGCATGACAAGAAAATGGTGAGATTTGAAAATTGAAATAATGAGGGTATCGTGATATGTTAAACTTACCGAGGGAAAGAACAACTGCAAGAAATCATACTTATGATTGTCAAGCACTTTCAAAATTAGAGAGATAAGTAGAGGTAGTGTATGGTAACACTGTAGATGATGCCTGATAATAATGTGAAAAGACACAACGGTGACAATAACCTGGAGGAGAAAAAACCCAAAGGGTTTGGAAAAGGTTGTTGTGCAGCTGCAGCGAAGTACATTCTCATGCATCGAACGCATTCATGCTTACTCAACCCCAAGAACTCTCATTTGGTCCAAATCATGCAGGTATTTTAAGCCAATATACATCCTGTGACTCATTGCATGTTTCTTTCGTTCGAAGATACTTCTATTTTGTGTTGTATCAAAGGCCGTACTGGGTACCTAGACATCATGCATGCAAGAAGCAAATATTCTTCCGCTGCCAGATCTTCCTTTCTGTGAGCTGAAATGTCGTTTTTGTACTTCCTTGGGTACGATAGCTTGGAAGATTACGAGCCTGAAGTCTTGTAGTTGTAGAAGAACGTAATCGTGGTTCTTCAACTTCTTTTGGAAAAGATGGTGAAATCTGCAGGTCTTTCGGCTTTGGTCAGCTCTAGATTCTTTTTCGGGTTGCAATCGGTACCGAATATTAGTGTGAACGCGAAAATGAGCTCAATTAGCTGATGGACTCAGCGCGGCGTGTTGCGTGTTGCGTGTTCCTCTTGAAATCGGTTATACTTCTATACTCGATTGAAAAAAGAAGTAAAATGAAATGACTATCATGGTAACAATACATCAACGACAGCTGAACTTTGGTTTTTCGTTTACTCCATAGTTTTTCGTGATTTGGGTTGTTGTCGCTTTTGAAAAGATTGAAAAGGTGAGATTGAGGGTCGACACGAAGCGTTGTGAAATCGTTCAGCTGTCGCTTCACTGTATACAGATCGTAACGTTTATATTTCCGATAGACGTTAAATTTTATTCCCAGAAAGCTGATAATAATGAGCTCATGATTTCCTGGGTACAATAATTAAGATCCGCAGAAAATCAAAATTGATTTTTTTAGCTTTGAATTTTGATGCAATTTTAAGTTTCCACAACAATATTTTATTGAAGAAATTCTCCGACAATCTACTTTTTGTCTCGTATCACAAAATCGCAGCGAATGGTAAAGAGTAACTAAGCCACGATAGCATCTTAATACCGGCACCGATGTTTGATAGTCAAACATAGCCTCGTGGAATTGCCTTGCTAGATACGAACGATCTCTAGATGAATTGACAATTTCAGAAGGCTCGATGTGAATCGACGGGAAGTTTATTAGTTAGTGATATATCTAGCCTCATTTCTGACACTGGGTGCTGGTTTTCGCTTAGCTTCATGCAAATTGATGGTAGGATGAAGGGGGGTATCATGAATCCGATATTATTATTGCTAGCATGGTTAAATTTCATGAATTTTAGCTATCGGCCTGCATTACGGAGCATGCACTCGATTGCGTATTCTTCAAAGCTCTGATGGCTTAATAAGTTCATGAATATTATTTGACAGTCGAGAAAGGCGGATCCTCGATCTATCATGCCTATCTTTGAAAGTAGAAAATTTTGCGTGGTCTCAAATATAATCTGGCTTAAGTGCTATGGTACTGAAGAACGTCATGGCGATGATATATGTATCGTATCTACATGATAGATGAGGCTTCGTCTTCAAAACGATTCGAGATAAGATTCAATTCGGGTTTCATCTCGCGTTATATATGATGAATATCAAAAGTAGCTAGAGGCTTATATCAAGAAGCGGCTTGTTCTCCTTCTTTACCATTTTCGATAAAAAGGTGAAGATGATCATAAATTTCCTCATTCTCACACCAAGAAGAGCGACGAGTGAAAACTAGAAGCGCGTTATCATATAACTAAAGGGCATATGATCCCCAGGCAAATATGTACCAACATTTACAAAAAAAATGCATACTCAGCCACAGTGATTGTGATCAAATATTTTGAAAATAGGAAAGAAAGGATTTGGACACAATTTCAATGGCCATCTTCAAGCCTTTGAAATTTCCAGGCGCGCACGTACCAAAGAAGAACTTATTAACCTACCCGTGGACAGTAGCATACCGGTACAAATGGATATGGATCTGAAATTTGACGAGCCATGGAGTACCTACGGTACGGAGTAACGGAAAGGGTGAATAGAGCCTCAGCCACTAAGTGCGGGGCCAACCTCTCTAATTTGAATCCTTACAAGTTCAAGAAGGATTCTTTAACAAGATAAATAAATAAAATGAACTTATACCAAAACTTATGCCGCTCGCTAATGCAAACTGCATCAGCCAAGACGATCCAAGGTTTCCAATTGGATATATATCTCCACATTAGCGTATATTGATTAGTTCAGTTATGACCTTGCCGCTCCCTTTGAATCCTTGAGAGGAACAACAAATGAAGTATATGCCGCTTATGAAAACAAGGCAGGTGTAATAATGGTGGTGGTGGTGAAGACATGCCACCTTGGGATGATGAGAACCAAATGCGAAAGGGGGGGGTTGTAGACTTACGTATACGTATATTATTTGCTATTGGGGAAGACCGATGAGGATTTATGGTGATGCCATTCGATACCTAATATTGTGAATTAAAACAATAGAGATGAGATGACTTCATTTAGTGGCATTACGGCATTCCAAGGTTGTATATATCTGGATTCTTGGTACAGTACAGCTTACAATATTACCTAGGTAGCTATTGACCGTACCTACCTACCGGTATGGATGGATATTGTGTGGTAATGTTATATGTTTCCTTGATATAAATGATGATGATGTAAATATTAATTTATTAAGTATCGTCCTAGCGTGAAAGTGGTCTCTCTACCATGCTTTCACTTATTTTATCGATGCATTATCGTGAGCTGTAGCAATGTAGCATCTACTCATCTACTCATCTTATCTCTAAACCTCGTTTTCATGGCTTCTCCGCCTTGATACTGGAGTCTACGCCAGCCACCCGATCCAAGGTCTAGAATGGTTTTCTCAATCCTGTTACTCAGACCGTCGTCAGCATTGATGCGTGTTTTGATGTAAACCAAGCCAACGAAGCCAACGATATTTGATTTTATACATACCGCATGTGTCACCTAACGATTGTGGGTTGTTGATACAGGAAGAGCCTATACAAATTGGTTATGTTGCATCTTTTTCTTTCTGCATCTGAAACACCCCATAACACCATCCAAGCGCAGTTTTGAACCATTAGACATCTTTCGTTGGACATGTATGTATCAATTGGTTGGCGCATAATATATATTCACTTAATCCCACGAGGGTAACTTTTTCACACTTTAATCCTGCTTGGTCCTATTTTCATTGGCAATGGACGTAGGATCAATCTAAACTCCTCCTCTACCTCTCTCTCTAATAAATCATATCTTTGATATCCATCATTCAAAAAAAAAAAGAATCTCCTCCCCCCGCCCAGTTGCAGTTGCTATTTACATTTTACATGGTATCACCTTAAGCTACGAAACCTTGTCAAGGCTTTTAACCAACCAACATTTATCCTTGAATAAACCCCTGTACTACTCCCCAATGAACATCGTCCCTTCTTCTTTCCTTCGTATCAAGATATACAAGAGGCATATCACCATTTCCCATTTCTGTTCAAACCTTCGACCGATTCTCCTTCTCCCTCCTCCTAATTTAACATCGGAACTCGGAACTCTATTCTCATCAATCTGCCCTATATTCAACACTTTCCAAAAGATCTTCATTAACCCGGGGTTTTGGCAAAGTATAATCTGAACGAGATGGAAGCGATATAATATACATTCATCTTCAGATGTACAACAATTAGGAATTCAGCCTTCTCACCTTTAATTCTCACTCAGTTCTCTTCACCAACCATGGGAAACGGCCAATCAGTACCGGGCCCAAGGCGGGGCAAGAAGTTATCAAAACCGAAAACGAAGCCTACCGGACCACCGATATCGACCTCCAATAGTCCTAATGCTAGTCGTCGAAACTCCGTTACTGGAAAAGGAATTATAGCTACAGCTGCTTCAGTTCTTCCTCATGGCAAGCTGCTCAGTGTTCTTGAGACGGATTCTATGGAATCTGCAACAGAGCCAACACCTATAAAGAAAAAGAGAAAGAGCATATTCAGGAGGAATTCGAAGAAAGGTGTGGAGAACCTTCAACTGGATGTCGATGTCGATGCTGTACCGAGTGTTTCTTCACCACTATCTGCTGGCAGGTTTACAAGAAGTGATTCTGTAAAATCTCCTACCTTTGAGGTATCAGAGGAAAAGTCTTGGGCTGCTCCAAGTGCTAGGTAAGATCTTTCAAGATTCTGCATATGTATAGGGCTTATTAAAATGTAGAGTCTCCTTCCATCGTTCACGAAAATCGCTTCCACATGTACCATTTCCATCGAATAATAGTAATCGACTTTCTCACGTATCTGAAGATATTTCCCCTGGACGGGATTCTATAAATATCACACCGGGTTTAGCTGGACAACATTCTGGAGAGATGGATTGGCAGTTGTCGGACCCATTTTTTCAAAGAATACAATCAGATCCTGCGATATATGCGCCAATCCGTCGAAAATCTCTTCTTCAACATGGTGTAGCGACAAGACCTAGCGTTGCGTGGAATTCGCAAAATCCCGAAGATGAAATACCTGTTTCATATCACAACATTGGAAAATGGTCAATGGCACCTCTGACGTTAAGGGCAAATGTGGATAGAGAAAATTATGGGGCACGAACTTCGACTCCCAACGACCTGGGTCATATTGGTTCATTTCAACTTGGTTCATTGAGAATCACAAATGGTTCAGCAAGTCCCACACCTAGTGCCGAGGAAAGAAGAAACAGTCTCCCATCCAATGATCAACATAATGTTACTCTACAAGAAAGCTCCAAAGTTCAAGGTATCGCCCAACGAAGTCATACCATTTCTATTCCCGCAGAAGTTATAAAACGTCCTTGGGCACCAACCTCTTCCCAACAACCTACTGAAAACAGCTCTCATGATTCTCTGACCATCAAAATCCCAGATAATAAATCTACCCTCAACTCTTCATTATCCTCCACCAATCCTTACTCTTTGACTCTTTGCCCTCAATTGAGTCCATTTTCTTTTGTTGAAAGTCCCGTTGGGTCCCCATCCTTAGAGGCTACCAGCAAAACCACTGCTGTAAATGACGATGAAATGTTTGAGGCTGAAATTTCTACCCCCGCACTTGAATCTTCTGGGAATGATAATCGTTCATTTGACTCCGGTTACGGTCCTTCACCTGCTACACCAGAAAATCAAGTTTTAGGTAGAATTCAAGGACCGCGGGATATGATTTCGAACTCATTGGCAAAGACAGACAGTGGATATAATTCGTCTACATCTAAAAGGAATTCAAAAGCAGTAGTTTCGCCGATAAGAATATCCTTGAGGACAACGGAAGCACCGCCTCCTCGAGTTGAAGAACCTCTATCTCGCAGTCCATTACAGTCATACTCTGACGTTCCGAGTGAGGATCAGTTCTTCAACTATTCAAATGGTCCTGCCACTCATGCTATTCCTATTGTTAGTCCAGAACCCCAAAGAATGACAAGATTAAGCAATGTCTCTCTTCCAAGTTCAAATTATCCACCTCAGATTCAACAGCCAACGCCTATGTATCCACGACAGAGCATGCCAGCTGTTCCACATCAATCTCAAAACTTCACCGTAGGCGAATCTCCAAGTTCACAATGGGGAATGCAGAGACAACGCCCACAATCTTATAACCAGGGTACTACAGGATTTACAACACATTCCAGATCACACAGTGAGAAGCATTTACCTGCTATAGCTTCATATCAACATAGAGAAAGAGTGGATGAAATCATGGGATATAAAGCAATGCGAAGGGTTAGCTCGAAAGAAACCATTACCACGATCACGTCACTTGAACCAGCCGAAATAGAGTCTACATACAATAGGCTACACAATGCAATCCCTCCTATTCCTACATCCATTCCAGAGGAGGATTACAATGCGGGTTGGAAACCACCAAACGTACGAAGACATTCATACGCTCCATCCGCTTCAATTACCCCAAAAAATAGATATCCCCTACAACCATATCACACTCCCACTTCTCTAAATACATATCCACAGGAAGACCAAACAGATTTCGAAAATCATCTCACATCTTTCGACACGATTAAAAATAGTTTAGGGGGTTCTCCTTATGATTTGGCGATTGCAGCAATGGAAAAGACACCTTTAAAGGCTACATCAAGAGCTGCACCTGCACCGAGAACGAAAAGCATGACCGCGCAACTTCAATCTACACACGACAATTTGATTCGATCTCAATTCGATGAAACTTCACAATCAAGTTACAATATTAATGGCCACCAGGAATCCTATAATAAGCTTGTTGGTGGCAATCCATTTGATAATGATGGAACTGTACAAAACTCAAGAGTGAATTCCTCGGGATCAACATTCACCCTTCGAGATCTTCCATCACAGAGACGAACGGCCGAAGAGGATGCAAAGAGGTTATCCATAACAAGAACTAATAGGGTTCACAGTCCTCCACCTGTTTCTTTCCAGAGTCAAAGAAAATTCGTTCCAGTTCCTGCTTCAGGACAATTGATTATGCCAAAATTTAAATCCTCATATGTGGATCAATCTCTCGCACAGCCACTATCACTGAAAAGACAAAACTCTCCACAAAAAGAAATCATACCACCCCCAGGATCACATGCTTCTCGTGCCATTCGAGAAGTGACAAGTCAGGTATCTGTGGCATCGGGACAAGAAATTTGGTTTGATTCAGCGGAACAGCAAGATATGCCTGGACAACTTGGTGATTGCGAAAGGTCATCCAATGTTAGATCTCAAAATGTCAAACCAGCTACACAATATCGACCTATCCCTCATCATCATTTCAGTTTCGATGTTCAAAATAACTCTGGGAGGAGTTCAAGAGCGGCAAGTGTGTATAGTGAGAATGAATGGGAAATTCATGCTGGGGCTTATGATCATACATACGGTTCGTCTACTAATCTTCACGAACTCTCCGGTGACATGTCGGTCAATGAATACGATGGACCATATTTCGAAGAACCTCAACCAATCCCGGAAATGGGAAATTCGACGCAAGATATGTTGGTTCTGGACCGATATGCAGGAGGTCTCGGATATGGATTTGAGCCTGGCTATGGATTGGGCGGAAGTGCGGGAACGAGAAATAATGGGATGATGAGTAACGGGGGGAGAAAAGGTGTGGAGGTATCTCAGGAGTGGGGTTTGGATTTTAGTGATGTGCCTATCATGATGCAGAGAGTACCAGTTAAAGCTGGTGGTTGAGGAACGAACCGCACATTTTTTTTAATCGAGCAGGATGGATTTGCTCACATACAGCACACGTTACCTACATAGTATACGACTGGCATACGAACAGGCATATTTTTCCAAGTTTTCATTTCAAGTTTTTTGGTTTTTTTGGGGGGTTTTTATATTAGATTGGACCAGGGACGGCAACGAAACATACACACGGCGTTTAATTTTGGTTTTTTGGGGGAGGGGAGAGGGGGGTGGCCGTTATTTCTCATGCGGTTATTATTCTTTTGTTGCACGGAATTTTCATGTTCATTTTCATTTTGATTTGGGGGGTTGGGGGTTGGGGGCTGGGGGCTGGGGGTTGGAGAAATACAATAAATTTGGATTGGATGATGGATGGATGGATGGATGGATACCCGGAATTTCTTTTTTTTTTTTGGGGTGGGGTTTTTCGCTCTATTTTGCTTCTTCTTCTTTTTGGAGGTTGGTCTTTTGAGCACAATAAGCGCGGCAGGCACTGGTTTGCTTTTACATGGCATTGCATGGCATTGCATTGCATTGTATCGCATCGCATCGCATCGCATTGGTTTGCATTGCATTGGTTGGTTTGGTGAATTTGAATTTGAATTTCTAGATGGTGTGTTGGTGCTGAGAGTGGAAGTGAATTCATTGATGGTGGGGGGGTGGAGGGAGGGGGAACGTTGAGGAGCGAATGGGAAAGGGGAAAGGGGAATGGGGAAGGAGGGTAGGGGGGAATCGAAAGCCTGGCCTGATATTGAGATTCCATGGTTGTATGTATGTATGTACAGTATATATTCCGAATCATCGATGAGGGGTGAGGGGTGAGGGGTGAGGGGTGGAGATACCTACCTACTTGGGAGTTAGGTAGGTAGGTGGTATTGATGGATAGCACGTTGATAGCATGTTATATGAATGAATATGGGCGATGAACTTTTTGATTTTTGATTTTGATTTTGATTTTTGTGGAAAATTGGTTAAGGTTGGATGGATATAAAGTTGGATATATATGGATATATATGGATACGGACGGGTCTTGATTTTGGTGAATGTGAATGTAAATGTGAATGTGAATTGTGGACTGTGGACTGTGGGTTGTAGATAAATAGGTTGTATGATAGTAGGTATCCATGTATGTGAGGATTGATTGATTACTTATTAGGTATGTATCTAGCTGGAGCTGGAGCTGGAGTTGGAGTTGGAGTTGGAGTTGGAGTTGGAGTTGGAGTTGGAGTTGGAGTTGGAGTTGGAGTTGGAGTTGGAGTTGGAGGCCCCAGTATAGTACAGTCGGGTACAGTCGGGTACATCAAGTTATCAAGTTATCAATTAACCATATACCCTGGGTTTCTGGTTTATTTGTGTGGGGGGGGTATTTGACTGAGAATGAGGCCAGGATGAGTCTGAGAAAAAAAATGTGGATTGGGGGGAAGGGGGAAGGGGGTTTGATTGAAATTGTAGGTACTGTCATATGACAGGCTCTTTAACGGGAGAGAATTTCCATGGTTATTTATTCATAATAGTAGGTATTTTAATGTTAATACAACTCATGAAGAAGAAGCCTTCACAATCTTCTCAGCCATCTCAGGTAACGTATCGGCCATAACATCCATCTCCGTATCAAAGATATCCAAACATGGTTCCTTCTCATACTCAGTACAATACGCGCCCTTAAATCCCACCTTCTTCGCCGCCGACACATCCCACATATGAGACGCCGCAAACCACTTCTCATCCTCGGCGCCAAACTTCGCCAGCGCACTTCGATACGCCGCCAGCGCGGGCTTCGCCACGCCAAAACTATCGCACGAGATGAATCGCGAGGCGGGCATCTCGACCCCGGCTTGCGAAAAATAACCCTGCACCCGCGCCAGATCCGCCGTCGTCAATAACCAGACTTGGAAGCCGCCCTTCTCCAAGATCTCCAAACACTCCTTGGCGCCCTCGCGCAGCGTCAGCTCCGCGTACCCCTGCACGCAGGCGGCGACCTCGGCATCGGTGCAGAGGGCGCGCGGATCGCCCACCCCCGCAAACCAGAGCGTGCGGTAGAAGGTCGCTTCCAAGATGCCTTTGTAGGGGGTGTAGCGCTCGGAGATGGAGAGGAAGGTGAATTCTAGCTCGGCGGCCGTCATCCAGCTGTAGCCGAAGAATTGCGGCGTGATGTTGTGGGCGAGGAGTTTGGCGCCGATGGCTTGCGAGATGCGGGCGTGGTAGGCGGAGAAGGAGACGAGGGTTCCGACGATGTCGAAGACGATGTGTTTTTGAGCGCTGCCCATCTTGGATCTTGTTTGCTGAGTGTGTAATAAGTTGAGTTGAGTTGAGTTGATCTGTGTGGAAATTTGAGGATTATTTTGCTTTTTTGCTCTTTTTTTCTCCTCTCTCTTGATGGTTAAGTGCTTGCTTGCTTGTGCGTGTAGTGTAGTTGGGTCTGAAGATTACGGTTTGCTTTCTTTAAGCTGGGTAGATAAGTTTTTTGAATGGATGCAAATATTTGTATTGGATTAGAGTTCAGTTCAGTTCGTGATGTGATGTGATGTGATGTGAGGTGAGGTGTTTTTGATACAAGTATATTTCTAGTTCGCTTCCCGGCATATCACGCTTCCAAGGTTATTATCACGTCTCCGAATATATATATTCACCCGACTACCTAGGTACTAAATATCTAATTTATGATTTCAATTGCAATTTCAATTTGTGTGTCATCAAAGTCCGATATAGGTACTGTAATGACAAACAGACAAGATGATTGATGCCAATCCAGTCCGAATCATGACTCATTGATCATCCCACCTACGGGCTGCGGTACGGGTACGGGTACGGGTACCTGCCTTGCGGGGAGAGGGTATGTCCACGGGTAGGTAGGTTCCCGCCATAAAAAGAAAGTATAACTAACGTCTATCCATATCCATATCCATATCCGTAATTATTCCGTCTGCATTGATTCTTGAAGTAAGTAGAAAAGTTAATTGCCATGGAAATGGAAATCAACAAAGTAAACAGATTATACGAAGGTTGTACGAAACTTGGAAACTTATACGTAGGTAGATATAAATCTTCTTGATTTCAGGTGTCTTAAAGTTGATTTATCATTTCTTTATTTCTTTTTTATTTCATATTTAAATTATCAATTATCAATTATTTATTATCAATAAGAAGGTCAGGTCAGATCAGGTCTTTTTCTTATCTACCTGCAGTAATCCATAGATTATAGGGGGTTCACATTAAATCCATCCATCCATCCATCCACCCATCTATCCATTCATAGCCCCCTCCCCTCAGTTAACAGCAAGTTCAACCCATGATTCTTGACATCCTAACAATTTACGGTAAAAATATCCCTTATCCTCATCCTCATCCTTATCCTTATCGCCAAAAAGGCATCGCATCTATATCGGCCCTCAAGACTCAGGTCCTCTCAGATCCGAGGTGTCATCATTCATATTGTGTAGTGTAGCTACCTCGTGTCGGATAAGGTTTGGGTATTCATACATAATACATACGATACGGTACGGTATCTAGGTAGCTAGCTTCCGGTACTTAAACTAGCTCAGGTAACTACTAGCTCTATTGCGAGTTTTTCGGGTAGATTGTCTTCTTATCTGTACTGTAAGTATTGTATCTATGATTCTCAACAGTGTTTTGTTAACAATACATACTGTATGTATGTAATACGTTTGTTTCTATTACAGTACTCTCCAATACTTATCTCATTTCTCAAGAGTTGAGTTGAGTGGAATAGATTATAGCTGTCATCACATCACTAGTTGTAGATCTACTTACTATTAGCTGATCTTCTCTGTAGATAAGTTCAACACACACCTATGATGTAAGGTTAACTTAAATTGTATCGCATTATATTGTATTGGCGAACTCATAGAAACTCAAGGGATTATTAGCTATTGTCTTGGAGATTATTCGTAGATATTCATATTCATGGAATTTAAAGCAGGACAGGGCACGTCAAATTCAAAATCGAAATCTACCTGGATTAATGTAATGAATATGAATATATAAAAATATACATAAAAATAATGTTACAATTATATATATACAAAATATACCATATAATAAACATCCTCATCCCATGGTACCAGTTCAATAGAAGTCCAAAGTCTAAAATCGTAGTCTCGTAGCCAGCACATATATACACCTGTAACCCCAACCCAACCTCGCTCAAATACTATGATTATATATCCAAAAAAAAAAAACAATAAAGCATGTCATAAGAATGACGAAAGAAGTACAGAAAAGAAAAATTCTAAGACCACAGAATATTGAACCTTGAAAATCCCGTCCTAGGCTCCTCCTCTGGCTCCGGGTTCTGTTGATAAATTTCAATAAAAGGTCTTATGGGCATCTCCTCCAGGCTAACGATTTTAGTCTTGGCATAGAATTTATATCCAAAGTACGTCACGAGGAAGAGAGGAATATTGAGGTATGACGAGATGAAAGTCTCATTACTCCAACGTCCATGCATGAAAGTGGTGTAACCACCCGTGAAGAGGAGGATGACGAAGAGAGCCAGAGAAGCCCACGATGTGTATGGTTGAAGAGGAGCTGCCCATGGAAGTTCGGTGTGGCGATCAATAGCCTGTTTCTTGCAGGCGTAGAAGAATCGAAGATAGATGATCAAGATGCAGATCCAGTTAACCAAGGTGGAGATGGAGACGAGATCTTGGAGCCAATTGAAGACTTCGCTGGCGGTACTGGATAGCGTCATGTAGCCCAAACCCATAAAAACGGAGAAGAGGATAGCGGCCATGTAAGGAACACCGGCGCGGTTCACCTTGGTGAAGATCTTGGGTGCGTGTCCATTCTTGGCCAGACCGAAGAGCATTCGCGTTCCGCCAAGCATGCTGGAGTTTCCGGAAGACCAAGCCGAGGTAAGAACGACGGCATTGATGATCGATGGGATAACCTTGATACCGGCATTTTTCGCTGCGATGACAAAGGGGGATTGTGAAGCGGTACCGGTAGATCGAAAGAGATTTGGGTCATTGGATGGAACCACAAGACCGACCATGAAGATGGTCAGAACGTAAAACAAGAGAATTCGGATGAAGATGCGCTTGGCTGCCATGGGAATTGCTCGTCTGGGATTTTTCGTCTCGGCGGCTGCTACGGCAATGTTCTCAATTCCGGAGTATGCATATAAAGCATTGTTGAGGGTGGTCCAAAATCCAAGGAAGCGACCCAGAGTACCGGGAACGTTCAAATACTGGACGAAAGCTCCAGGGTTGCTCCAGTAGCGGAAGCCGATCGATTCGTGGTTTGGAGCTCCGCCGCAGGTAATGACAAGAGCCATGATATTGATTCCAACAATCAGCATGATTTTCAATATCGAAAATGTAAACTCCAATTCACCATACACCCTAACAAAGGTGAGTGAGGTGATAATCATGAGGACACCAAAGATGGTAATCCAAACCGCATTGTTTACTGTCGACCAGAATTCCACCAAGACGGCAGCAGCAACGATTTCAGCCGGGATAGACACAATATATGAATAGACTTGATTCCACCCGTTGGCGAAAGACATGGCAGGGTCGAGAAAGTGTTTGGCGTAACGAACTTGTCCTCCATTGAGAGGCATCAAAGCTCCCATCTCTCCGATGGCGAAAACTACACTCGAAACCGCAAGACCAACAACGGAATAACCAAGGAATGCGCCTAGAGGACCGGATCTTGCAAGCGCTCGTCCAGAACTAAGGAATAGACCTGTACCGATTGTTCCGGCAAGTGCGATCATCTGAATATGCCGTTGATGCAGACCTTGCTTAACAGCGCCTACCTCCTCAAACTCTTCCATAGTTCCATTTCCATAGTTGCTAGAGAGAACTTCGACGTCCCCTTGATTGAAACTCTCTTTCTTACTACCACCATGGCCGAGTTCGTAATCTTCTGATTTGTGATCTGAGATCATGATGAGAGGATCCCAAGATCAATCAATGTGAATGAAAGATGAAGTGCTTTGGTGCTTTGGTGCTTTGGTGCAAAAGTAAAGAGTTTTAAAGCATGTACATCTGGGCTATCTTGTACGCACCAGAAACCAAAAAGCTCGCGTGTAGCTATAGAAAAAGTATCGAGGAGTTTCTTATCACGATAAAAAGGTAGCTTTCGCTCCTCTTGGCTTTCACACACAGTTTGAACCATATCTTTTGTCAGAGCAGACAACGGGCTATGCCCACTATCAAAATTCTCCCAAGTTCCAACAACAAAAGTCTGCGCCAAGTCGTTAATAGCCAAATGACCAACATGACATTCAAAATTCCCAACATCTCATAGGTTCTTGGATTTTACCCCCTGCTTGATCCACTTCATGATGATTATCTATTCAGCGAAGACATCCCGTTGAACGACTGAAGCTATGCTACAAACCACACTTACTCCGCTTCGGGGCGTCCTTGACCCGTAAAGCTGATAAGGTATGAAACCCTCGCATGTACGTGTTCTTCGAAGTTCGCATAAACCCCGAGGGTCTTTGGTATTGGATCATATCTTGAGTTTCTATCATCATTCGGTAGCGGAATCATCTTCTCAATACCCTCATGGATATATAGCCTTGCTGCAGTTTACTTACCCGGTCGTTTTATCAAGCATTTACTCACTGGAGAAAATGATGAAGAGCATGTTGTTAGAGCCCTTGCTATGTTATCAACTTATTGTACAACGGGTATTTGGGACTGGGGAATATTGTGGGGAACATCGTAATGCTTATATTTGCAATTATTCCGAATCCCATGGCCAACTGTTTAAGGGTTTAAGCTTATCCCAATTTGGAATATTCTTCCAGTCGAATAGATGGATCTGAAAAGTCTCTCTCTGAACGCCAAGAGGGGAGTCCCGATTTGGACGGCAGAACCCTCCGGCTGCCCCAAATAAATTTAAGTTGATATAAAGGCGGTGAACACACCTAGTTATTTGAGACATACATTTGAGCCCACCTGGGCACCCGTCAGTGCAGTAGCCGCGTAATTCTTGGCCACGTTGGTACCTGTACCGATAATGCTTGTTTGAGATTAGCCCCATTAAAGAATTCATTCCAGTCTCCAGCTTAAAGAGTCCAGACTTGAAAGACAAAAGAAGACTCCCATTCTTGTCTAGGTGATCCCCCAAACGTTCGATCATCGATGTGATCCATATGATTGATTATACCACCTAGGTATCATGATAATCATATGAACGACGACATACCTAGGTAATATCATCATGTCAAGAATACATTCTGCCCACTGCCCATCCATTATTGCCCACGGCTCGGGTAGATTGTTTAACCGGTTAACCGAGATTGTTTCAATTTAAGATGAATACTGGGATCAGAATCATGAAATGATAAGATTGTGGAGGACCGATGTCGCTGATTGATAAGGCTGGCGGAGAAGGGCGTGATCTGATAAGATTAAGGCGGAATATCGAGATCAGTAAATGTCACGTTTCCTGAACAAGACACCCCTTTATATCCATCCTAATAAGACCCCGGGGTATTGAGGTGCACCATACATAACCATTCAAATTACCTTTATATGTTCAACTACTTTCATAATTATCCAATCGACTCTGTACCAGCCAGCAAAATTGTGTCACCAATCACAATTATTATTCCGCTTCATATATTATCTTGGCAGTCAATTGGAGAACTATCCAGACCAACAGGAGGCCCCCAAGCTACGTATCTCGAGTACGTGAATTATATGAAATCCAATTGAAAAGAAATTAACATCTCTTCAGAATCTCCGCAACTAAAGCTGAAAGATACAAAGTACAACCATCATCATGTCTGTTTCCAAAGCTTTAAATGGTCTTTCGATCTCGGTGGCATCAACCAAGTCAGACACAACAGCTTCCAAGTTACCCGTCTCCAATCCAGGAAAGTGTTTCTGGCAATCGGAAAAACATAAATTGCATGACCACCGTTCGACCAAAGAACTCCCAACGCACAGCGATGTAGTCATTGTCGGTGCAGGTTACGCCGGCGTGAGCACCGCATATCATCTAGTCAAGGAGGGTGGCGATTCGATCAAGACAATCACCATCATAGAGGCACGTGGTGCATGTTCAGGTGCAACCGGTAGAAATGGAGGTCATATGAGACCAGATCTTTATGGCCATATTCCAACTTATGTTGAGAGAGGAGGACCTCGGGCAGGAGCTGAGATTGCCGAATTTGAAATTTCTCACGTCAGGGAGATTAAGAAAATTATTGAGAAAGAGAAGATTGATTGTGACTTCAGTCTCTGTAGGACAATTGATGTGTGGTGCAATGAGGAGGTGGCAAAGAAGGCCAAGGCTGTCTATGATGAGATGGTGAACAACAAATTTGAGTATATGGATGATGTCATATTCCATACTGGAAAAGAAGTTGAGGGTGTAAGTAAAACTCCATACCATAGGATTCTCAATTACTAACTTCTCCCCAGATTTGCGGAGTCAAAGGTGCAAAGGCTTGTGCTTCATACACAGCTGGAAGTATGTGGCCTTATAAGTTCATCATGGGACTTCTGGAAGTACTTTTACCAACTGGAAAGGTCAATTTACAAACAAACACACCGGTGACAAGTGTAACCAGTGATCCCAAGGGGGGTTTCACTATTGAGACAAGCCGAGGAAAGACACATGCCAGCAAGATCATATATGCCAATAATGGGTACATCTCTGCTCTTTTGCCTGAATATGATCAAAACATTATTCCTTGCAAAGGTATCTGTTGTCACATAACTGTACCAGAGGGTAAAACTGCACCACTCCTCAACAACACATACATCAACCGAACAACAGACAACACCCTTTCATATCTCATTCCCAGAGCAGACGGTAGCATTATCGTTGGTGGCGCATCATCAAAATTCAGACCTCATAAAGATCAATGGTACAACAACGTTGACGACAGTGTTCTCATCGACTCGGCAAAAGACTATTACGAAAACTACATGCAAGAAACCTATCGAGGCTGGGAAGACTCTGGAGCCAAAGTAGACAATATCTGGACCGGAGTGATGGGATATTCATACGACTCAAATCCCCACGTGGGTGAAGTTCCCGGAAAGCCCAACCAATTTGTCGTTGCCGGATTTAATGGTCATGGCATGCCAGTGATTTGGCTATCGGGTAAAGCGATTGCGAAAATGGTCTCGGGAGACGTACCATTTGAGCAGACGGGCGTGCCACGATTATTCAAAACAACACAAGAGAGAATCGAGCGAGCGAAAAATGGAAGCGAAGAACAAGGTGATATTCTTGGTACTGGAAACCATAAAGCTACAAGGCAATGAACGTCATCATGTTCTGCCATTACTCTTATCTTATTCTCGTCATTCCAATGGCGAAAGGTCAGACAGCTGGACTGAAAGACATGGATGCAAGACACATTGGCCTTTGAGGCCTCCCTCGTCCCTAGTAGTAAAGATACCTGCTTGGTAGGTATGGAATCGCCTACTAGGAGTCGAAAATTTAATTATTCCATGCTTGTTTGGTTGAGGAACTTGGAGTTTGTATCCCAATTTATCGATCAACATTGCAGCTTTGGGGGAACGAACAGGTCTATGCACTTGGAGTCCAAACAAAAACTATTATTTGTATATACTCTCTACCTACTAAGGTGGCTTAGTTGAGGATTGCTCATGATACTTCATATATTGCATGATCAGTATCTGCATCGCAGCTTCGCTTAATAGCATTCAAAAATCAAAACATTATAGATATTATCCCGTTCGTGATTTGTCGTTGCCGTCTTTTTATTTTTGTGATTATCGTTAAACTTGGGGATGAAATTGGGATTTGCTTTTCCAATACAATTGTCGTAACTTGTTGCCACCAGCGAATTTTCGTTCCACTGCTATAATGTATATCAGGCTTATGATACTTCTACGGGAGTTCCACAAACCCGTGCACCCACTGGTGTTCCTTCCCGCGGATTTTCAAGGGATGATGAGCACACACATCTAAACAGGAGCCACCTTACCGGCCTCAACATCACTGTTACTCTTATTTGACTGCTCCTGTTTCTTCAACTTCTTCTTCGAACCCAAGCCACCTAAGCCAGTCATCGCCTCCTTGAACGTAATCGCAGGATTAAACAAGTTCAACGCAAAACAAGCCACGATGACCATAACCCCTTCAAATCCAATGAATAGATTTTGCTTCTTTATAAGATTCCCCGACCATCCTTCTCCCAACTCCGCGACTCTGTATACGGATCTCCAGAAGATACAGATCGTAGCAACGGTGAGAGCGATCAGAAATCCCTTGAAGCCTTTGGAAGAGCGAAGAGTTATAAAAGCGGGATTTTGATCGAATGCTGAGGAACCAAGGGACTTGTATCGGGAGCGTGTGCGAGTTGCGAAATCGATGCAGAGGATCATGAAGATCAATAGGGTGAAAACTTGGAATGCGAGACCGGCTACCATGATATGATCGCCTGTATCAGGGGATTTGTTCGAGTGCGAGGCTACAGATGCTAATCCACCACCTGCAGCTTGTAGGAGGAGTGATAGTAGATCACAAGGGATGAACTGTGAGATGGTTAATTCAATTCAGAGGGGTGAATGATATGAAGAGGATATACAATTCTGGTATAAGATTCAGGACTAATCCTTGAATTCTCAGGTCCAAATGCATATACAATTCTTCTCAAACACAAATAAATCCCTCCCGCCATAAATGCTGGTGCAATTGTCAAGCAAACTATCTGCATGAGAAATCCATCCTGTTTCCATTGATTCTCCCAACTCATTATACGACCCGCATATCCGATAACTTCGAGTATAACACCGGCACACATGGCAAATGTGAATGCCGTTGCGCGACGAGTGAATGCATATGTAAATACAAATCCGAGGAATGAGATGCTAAAAAGGGCAAGAAAGGCGGCATTTGCACCGATTGATACACGATAAAAATAATAGGATGTAGAAATGGGACAAATATCGACTGTACAGTTTGCAAATCTATCGACATGGTTTCGAGGAAGGAGTGTGAGGGGAGAATTCATAGTGACGAGGTTTTGATGATGAAGATATCAATTGAGGTCATTCCTCAATAGATTAAATGATGGAAAACCAGACAGTAAAGAGTGTTCCAAGGAAATACTTGTGGTAATGACTCAACAAGGGAAAGGCTGGCAAGCTTGATACACGATACACGATATACGAGATTAAAAAAGGTAAAATGCAAGGGCGCGGCGTAAGATGCAATACTGATAAAGAAGAAAATCCTAGCAGGTGTGGAAAGCTCTTCCCATGCCCGTTTTCCCGTTTGCAAGCAGATAAGAATTGAAAACAATATCAAACAGAACAAGGCAATGAATCTAGCTTGAAAGGCAAACAGTAGAAAGTCGGTAAAGAGAGAAACGACTTACGTGAGAGGGTTTTCATCATTTCAAAAGTGGTTTCTGTGCATATTATTGTATGATTGTAGACTTTAATCGTGTTGTTGAGGGGACGAGCTGAGCTGATGTTCGTGGGTAGAGGAATGCGGGTTAGAATTCTGAATTTCCGGAGCAACCATAGGCCCGGTCGTCAGAATTTACCCATTAGAGACTAGCGCCATTGGAAAAAGCGGCATAGCTTCCTTGAAGTTTAGCTAGGGAAGCGAAAACAATACAGTATTTATACGCCTTTCTCAGATATTATAAAATCTATGGGCGATGCTTTCATGTATCTATCATCATATGATAAAAAGGTTACCAAAGGCAATCAAGTCTTCAAGTATATTCATGGATCGCCCTCCCGTTTTTTCATTTCTTGATGCCCGAACGGGTCCAAACATCCGCATTATCATCCCCCAGCCCTGTAACCGAACCCGAGCCGTCTAAGGGGTCGGCCCCGTCCGAAAAATGCCGATTCCGCTTAAATTCGGCCTAGACTTCATCTTCGTCTTCACTTTCCCTTTCCTATCTTCCGCTCTAGACCAATAGGATTTTGTAGTATCCGGACCCTTACTTTTTCCAATTCAAAACATTTCTTTTCGTTTTTAGCTAAAAGCCTTGCAACCTGAGCCTTCTCGATAGAAGATGTTAGACTACCACTGATATCACATCTGTCGATTGTTTCATCAATTTATTAGTGTTTGTTGATCTCTTGCCATTGATGTCTGGCTACAAGTTTCCATGAAGCAATGACAAGAAAAAAACATACCGGGATCCTCCTGCAGTTATTTCCAATGTAAATTGTTTATCAATGGCAAGCTTCACAGCCAAATCTTACAGTATGACAATAGGGTCTCGAGAAATGGGATTAAAGAGTTTTATTACTAAACTTTTTTAAGAACAGTCCGACATTACCCCTCTCCCTACCATCCAAAACACCTTGACTTCGAATTATTCGACCAACAATCCGGGTGAAACTCCTCAGCGGTGCATGGTAGCTGTGTGTACCAGCCAAATGGTTGGAAACGAAAATCCCATCGTTCTAAACTATTGCAGACTGAGTTGGCCAGAAGACACTGATGGTAGATAGATATCCGAGGACTTTTGCTCGGTCAACCTCTCTCCCAAGTCGAACAATTTGGGATCGATATTTGGACTCGCCACCTCAAAATCAGCCTCGTTGAAGATGGCAGCAGAAAATGTATGACTAAACTCAACGACCGATCTTTCCTGATTCGTTTCAAACATAAAGTTGTAGGATCGAAGAACTGTGGTTCTGTCAGAACCAGACATGGTAAGAAATGTGGGCGGGAAACTCACCAGGTCGAAGACTAATACCGGTATCCCTCATGTAAGTGATTAGCACCCAAAATCTTTTGGCCGAGGGACTCGTATCCCTTGATAGTGTGAAGGTCTCGGCAATTGCCTTAGCAGTTCCCTCCAATCTTGCTGATACGCCTTCTGGGTATGTGAAGCTAGTTAAAAGCTTATAAATCTCGTCTTGGTAAAGAGCCTTGTCTTGATGATAGCTCTCAATCGGAAGATCTTTTGGTGATCGACTTGATTGGCCCTCCGCTGCTAGCCTTGAAAAGTTGGTAAGTTTCTATTCCTCTCTAGTCAAATGATACAGACTTACCACGGTGTTTTTTGAAACAAAAATTCGAAGAGTCTTACTCGATACGAACTACGAGTGAAGCCGGACTCCAATGAAGTATCCCCAGGCAATTCTTCCCCTTTGACCTTATCATACACGGTTCGTTCTACCCTAGAGAAAGAATAATAGTTGTTGGAATTGAGGTTTGATAGAGTACGCTCACTCTGATCCTTGGAGATCTGATTGACGAAGAACACAGATTGAACATCGTTGTCACTCAATGCTTGCTTGACGGCTTCCTCGGTTTCTCTGTCTGCGCTTACTCTAATATCAGAGAGCAACATCGACGGGATTTCTGGCTCTAATTGAATGCTCATATTGAAGAATTCTTTAATAGCGAGTGTGTTTATAGAGGTGTATTGAAGAATTTGTTAAAGGCTGATGAAATACTGATTCCTATTGGAAATTGGTCTACTTATGTTGAAACTTTTGTAATTTCAGGCCGGGTCATCAATCATCACCTTTCTGCACTGTAGTCAGCTAATCTCATATCCGAGCTGTTGAGTTGGCTACACGATCACCGATGTCAGTTTGGCTTGGATGCACGATCACCGATATCATTATGGCTTCAAATCTCGGCAGTTCCACCATCAACGGTGACAGGACTTACGTGGTCAAAAGGCTGATGTATTGCAGATCACAATGCGGACCAACCCGTCTCTTAGAAGAGGGGTGTATACTGTCACATTAATGATGCCCAAATGATTAACGCCACTTACACAATACCGCTTTATGCCAATGGCTGTATCATATTCATATGTCCATAAAAACCAAACGGATCATAACATTTAATAAACGAAGGTTTCACGCTATTCCACAATACAACATTACCCCTCTTTATGCAAATAATTTTTCGCATGTATTAATTACCGTTGATTAATAAACGCTTCTTGGTGTTTTATGTGTAGCATTGCGGCTTAATCTGAACACGGATTTCAGCTTAGATCTTAGTACCACATCGATGATGATCAAATGAACCTTCGCTTAAAAGATGCAGGTTTAACGCAACTTAACGCCTATTTATGCAAGGGCTTCTCAATGTTTCACAGTGCAGCATCAAAATCTAATCCCTCTGTATGCAAATAAATTTTTGTTTGTATTGATTAACGTTGATCAATGGACGCTTTTTAACCTTTTACATGTAACATTACAGAAATGGATTTCAGCTTATATGATACCATCACATCGATGCAAATGAACTTTTGCCTAAACAATGCAGGTTTGATGCAATTCTCAAAACCTCCTTATGCAATGGAACTTTTGTTTATATTATACTATTACGTTAAAACCAGCTTCTCGTGCTGCATTGCAGCCCAACCCCTCTTTCTAAAGGTGCATTTCAGCTTGTATCATACTACCACAAATGAACACCCGCCTGAGAGATCTTCTACCCCTCCATGCACTACTCTACTGAGCGCAAGTGTGACCTTCGGATGTATGGTCCCGAGGGAGCATCCCCACTGGGGTATCTCTAGATGCGGTGAGGCTCACCGGTTCTCCTTTCATCGGATGGCACATCGAATGCAGAATATAAAAGATGCCATGTCCAGCTTCCAAGTTGCTATTTTCAAAACCGCAATAGTTTCATTACCTCCCTCATATAAATCCATTTCATAGACCAATTCAAACACCATCACCATGTCTTCCACGACTCTTACCGTAAATGGACCCATCATCCTTCCTGTGCCTCCCTTGCACTTGGGTAATATGCCCTTTGCCGGGGAAGGAGACCCAGAAGAGACCCTCGAAAAGGCCAAGAAAGATCGGGAAGTTGCCAGTGCCGCTCAATACATCAACTTTCCTAAGGATATCCCCGAAGAAGCTCGTGAGCTTTTGGTCCAATATGAGAAAGCAATCTTGAGCTACCGAAGCTGGGCTAGTCTCAGGTGGTGGAATACCACCTATGCAAGTGGTTCTGTGCCTCAGGACGGATCCGTGGAATCGGCCGCGAAGAGGGTTGGTTACTGCGCTCAAGTGGCTGAATATGATATGAAGAACACTCCCTGGTGAGCAGAATCCATTTCACGGCCAGTATGATGGTACAAGTTCAGTTCTAATTGAATCAATCAGGCTTGCAATGTCGAAGAGTGAAATCAAGAACAAGACCATTAGCACTTCAACTCGCACGTTTCACGCCGTCCTCGTCGACGCCATCCTAGATGGGTTCGTCTCTTTACCCACCAGTGCATATGACGTTCTGGAGAATGTCTTCAGGGTCCTGACTACCGCCGTTGAGACCCGGTCCAAAGTCAGCGACAACATTCAACAATACATAATCTCGGAGCGCTACGAATACTCACCAGTAACGAAAACTATTAGGTCGTGTAAGTTTCATAACCCCCTCCCTGGCTTATATTAGCGGTGGGCTAACTTGTATAAATAGTTATACGCACCTCCATGTTCGAAATTACTCAAGAGATGGTCGAAGTACATAGAAAGAAAAGTTCTTCGACCACTATCAATGTGGCCATCGCGTACAACGAATACGAGGCCCAGTTTAACATGGATGATTGGGCGGTTGCTTCTGACTTAATCGAGGAGTGGAAGAAGAAGCAGATGGAGGACTATGTTGAAGATGACACTATTGAGGTTCCTTTCTGATGATATGAACGGAAGATATTACCCGCAAGGATTGCGAATGATGATAAGTCATATCATGTTAGGTCTGAAGCAATCGTGAACTCCGTTTGGAATTCGGTCAATTACTGGAACTTTCCTTTCCTCACTCTCACTCATTATTATTTATCGCATTTAGTTGGAATTGGCAATGATTCATAATTTCCAAAAGTTGTCTCAATTTGAACACTTGAACATAGTGATTGTATTGATTTTCTTGGGCGAGCCTCAATGACACGAATCCGCCTTATGTTACCAGGCACTTCCACGTGATACCAATTTAACAAGGCGTCATAATGTATTGAAAAGTTCCCGTGGAGGAGAAGCAGGATATCGTGATTGTGGCGAAGTTGCATATCCTAGATATGTATGTACACCATGATATGGCGAAAAAGATGGCTTATACAAGCGTCTCATTGGACATTCAAAGTCCTCAAATTGTACTCATCACAGATTATTAGCCTCTCGCCAGAATAAAAAACATAATCGATAATATTATTGTTTCATTGTTCCGAGTTGAACTGAACTCTCAAACTAAGGTACTGCTGCTAGGGATGGTACCACATATAGAAGTCCAGAGCTGGCTCAGAGCTTTGTTGATAGCTTTGCAGTCTCTGTTATCGGAAACATCTGGTAGCTCGCAAAAAGAAATCAACTCCTTTTCTTCTACCGTGGGTTCGGAAGCTTCATATGCAAGCCATAAAATCTTAGTACATTGGTTTCCTGCTAGACCCCGCATGCATCGAGTAGCACCACTCCACAAAGCCACAAATTGGGAAGTTGGAGCTTCCCTTTCCAACAACAAGATTACACAATCACGCAATGAACCGCCGTTTTCGTAAATGATTTCCACTTTTTTATTCCGATTCGGTGGATAATTGTCCAAAACTTCAAAAAGCTTTAAGTTACGAATCAATGAGGAAGCAACAGTGCCAGTAGGTAAACGCCTATCCTCATACAGCATTCTGAGAGGGTTCATAAGGGGCCCAGATATGCTAAGCGTTTCCCACTCGTAGAATGTAAACTTGCAATCCCGGTTGAAATTAGAGCTGCCAATAGAAGAAAAGGCGATGTTGAGTGCACAATGAAATTCTTCGAAGGTTGCGATCGCGGGACAGGACAGAATACGACTAGATCGACGATCATCGCCTTCTATAGGAAGCATATCGATGCTCAGAATATAATTAAGGCGCTCTTGCATGTCAATTTATGCTTTGGCCAATGAAGTTCTGTGCATATGGTATCTAACGGGTTTAGTTAAAGCGATTGATTCGTGAACAGGAAAAACATACCGCAATACACCTGAGACTGGCATCCCTTACAATAAACACCACCGCACTGTTCAAGTCGACGTGAGCAGCTAGAGAGTCCACATTTAAGCTGATCGATGCTTTCCTCCCAGGCTGTCCAAAGAAATCCGTCGAGCACGCTGCTCTAGTGGTATTATTATTACTGGTTCAAAACAAATAAAGCCGGGCCCGAAACTTTGAATCGATAGCAACTGAAGCAATATTCGTTTGTATAGTAAGTTCAAGTTCAAGTTGTTATAATAATTGAAGAAACCGGGGCGGGGAATCGATTTAGGTGAAGAAGATTTAATCCTCCAAGGAAAGAACCAATGACCAAAAATGTCTTTCTCATTTTGGAAGACGAAGAAAAATGCTCCTTCCAAGAAAGTGAGACAGGTAGTCACTATCTAGCCACTGTGGAAGCTGCTCTAGGCTTTTGTCCGGCAAAAGTGCGTAGAATGACGACTCGTATATACACTCCTGCGGCAAGAGGTAAATTCCAAAATCCAGGCCGAGTGAGAAATGTTGATGAACCATTGAACCTCCGTGCTGACAAGTTTCTATCCAACATAACCTGGAATTCAGAATTCCATAGTTGTGTGGTCCTTTCCCCTAGCCCATGCTCAAGCATCTTTTTCTCTCAACCCTCTTCTTCCAATGCACATTATTGAAATGCCAAGCCAAATCCTCAACTCCATATTCTCCAACAAACTCCCTACCACATTCTGGACACTCCAGTTCCTCCTTCTCCAAGATCTTGTCCATTTGTACTGACGCACAAGGACTATGCATTCGCAAGGGTATTTCCACCGTAATCACAAAATTCGACGTATCGATTTTCACCTCAACCATAGAATCTTCGTCGCTCGAGATCGACATTGCAAAAACAAGAGCAAAGTCTTTGGGAGGATTGTAGAAACTCTTGACACGACGTAAAGTGGGTGTATAACTATCTCCGGAGTTACCGCGCTGAGATTTAATGTACAGTTGATGCAGTGAAGAACAAGGCGATGCCCTCCTGAGCTCCTTGAAACCCATGTTAGTGTCATGATTTTGGTATTGTGTCTTGGTCGTCGCAAAATGGTTGACTCTCGAAATCATACCCGTAGGATGAGTGGATTGTCAAGAAGGTGAATCATTTGCGGGGAAAATATCTGAATAAGTCCCGTGCATTATTTGTTCGTCTGATGTTCTTTCCCCCCACTTCTGAACCCGAGGGCGGACATCATGGAATATAAGAGTTGTATCCATCATGATACTGCATTTTTTGCGAGCCGAAAAAAATTCATGGACTCAGGGAATTTGTTGCACTGTTTCAGTTTTCTAAACATTTTTCTTGCATGGGAATGCTGTTTATATACGTGGTCCACTCGCTAAAGAAGGGGGTCCCAGTGAGTACATGGTAATTGTGCCAAGGCGATAATGACCAATAATGGCTTGGGGATCAAGCCTTTGATTGGCTCGCATTGAAATATGAATTATTTGCATGCTGTACAGTTAACAACACACGGGTCTAAGTTTCAGTAACATTCACATTGATTTTGTTCGCCTCACGATTGTTCTCCGATTCCCTCTTTGTATACTTGATGGTTGCCAATAGCTAATGATCAGTTCATCACATATGAGACACAAACTTCACACTGTATTATGTTCATATCATGTATAGAGCTCGAATTAGTGAGCATGGTATGTATGTAGGTATGTACATTTGACCACTTCATTTGAGTATTACTTAGGCCGACCCACCGATCCTCATGTTCTCCGTGTTATGCTGTTCCAATGCCCGCCTCCCCGCCTCCCCGCCTTTCCCGATCAAGCTTAATTAGTTGCTCCAGCTTGACAATTTATTGCGCTATTGGCGACAGTATATGGCGACAGTATAGAACCTATATCGAGCCATTATTCTCAATTACCTCCCCATCCGGGCCACCATCTCCATGCCCCAGCGCAACTACAAAAATTTACGCAATCAGCGCATCCTTTTTTTCCATGACCAGGGGATTCATCGAGTTCCTCTCGTGGGTTGTGCCAAAGATCGTATGCAAATTGATCACCAGCTAGCGCATGCTTCTTCTTCTTCCTAGTATGATGTTTAGCAAATATACGATATGGGGGATGATAAATGAATACTTTGACCAATGGAAATGTGGAACATGTGCGAGAATAGGACACAAGCATCCAGCAGTATCTTCCTCATGGGCTTGATCAGCTTCTCGTTGCCTCAAGAGAGGTTGCTTGCTTGATTGTGAACTTGACGACCCGTTACCATTATTCTTTGCGGGCTCTTTTGGTGGTTTCGAGTTTGCATCTTTGTTTGATTGTTTTGGGTGTTGTGGTTGATAGAGCATTTGGGCTTCGGCTTCAGCAATTTCTGTAGTGGAATATGAAAGTACCTTAACTTTTAAAGTTTGCTAATGATCGTATGCATAGTATGTAGAGTATCCTGAAATTCTGGAAGCTATTTATGTAGCTCCAGGACGGTAGTGGCCGTACTATATAGGATTCAATCAAGGCCGTACTTCAATCTTGATCTCTGAATCGTCCATCGCAATTATGTGTTCGCGTACTCATGGTCTCAGACGGAAACGAGAGTATAAAGAGTGATTCGATTTCTCGAACTCTAAGTCTCATAAAAAAACATCATAAATGTCAGGTTTCATCTCCGTTCAGGAATTCGATGATCTGTGACAATCTCTATCTTGCAGCCAATTCTGCCATCGAACCTTCTCTTTGTCTTTGCCTCCAGTATATCTCGCTTTTATCTCTCATTCGTCTCACATGTGGGATCAGGTATGGTCCATGGAGTTGTTTGGAGCTTCGCGGAAGTTCGAGTATTCGGGGTTTGGCATACGGGTGCGAGGCACAGAAATTCGCGAGAATCAACTAGAAACCAATAAAGACATTTATCAAGTGAAGACTTCTGAGCAGTATCCCTTAAGTCCAGCGGGACAGCAATTTGTCAACCACTGATTCCATTCCGAGCAACCTTCTTCGCCGAGCGAGAATTGGCGAAGAGGAACACCCTTTTCATTCTCATGACATTGTACTCGGCCCTTGTTCAGATAGCTCCTCGCGTTCGCGCTCATGCTGTCATTGTTGGCCGCAATGCACCCAGTAGTACTTACACTCACTGCTCAGCCTTACTTTCATTATAAAGAGGCTGTAGTGACAACTAGACATGTTGGCTGCAGAGTAGGTAGCTTTAGATTTGACTACAAGTAAGATCTGGAAGAGGTCTGGCGAAACTTCCCATACTTTTGCGCACAGACCACCAATCTAACCACCAATGACGTAGCTCAAATAATCTATTTGTACGACAAAATGCTTCAAAACCACACAAAACAAAACACCTTTCACAACTACAATTAGGTATGTCACCCTCAAGAGGTATCACAGTCGAAGAGACCACGTCTCCATCTACTACACCCAAATCCCAAACCCTCACCCCAACAGAACGAACGGCTCAACTGCGCAGCTCCAGCGCCCTCACCTCCCTCACCCAAAACATCCAGTACCTCCTCTCCCCCAGTTCAGCGACGTCCCCCAAGCCCGTCCGATTCCGCACCCGCGCCCTCCTTCGTGCGCTCCACTCCATCAGCATCTTTATATTTTGGCGGGTGATCCGCTATGCGAAATATGTTGCCGTGGGTTCTGTGGTCGCGGCGTTGTCTGCTACCACGATTGGGAGTTTTGCGACGGGCATAGGATGGATTGTTGCGCCGACGGGTGTGATGGGGGTTTTGGGGATGAGTACGCTGTGGTGGGTGGGGAAGTGGGGGTTTGGTAAGACGAAGATGGGGCGGAGATGGGAGAGGAGGGTGGAGGAGGAGGCGGAGAGGCTGGTGAGTGAAGATAGTGAGGCGAGGAAGGAACAGGTGAGGATAGATGGACAGTGGAGGGATGTTACAGGGCCGAAGGCTGTGCCGTGGTAGGGAGATGCATACACAACAGGATCTGGTGGGATATATTCAGAGTGTTTACCTACAACTCGAGCGAGAATGGGCACGAAGACGAGAATAAAGCCTAGAGGACGACCATGCGCATCCATAAATGCACATTGTGAAATAAATTCCTCTTGTACACAAATTGTATTTATAGCTTTCTTCTCATCTATTCTATTTCAAATTTAAAAAGTTTTCCATGCCCGAACGGAAACACCAAAATATTTACATTACAAGTGGTATACAGCTCATGCCCAAGATATTCTATGTAAAATTCGAGGTTCCCATGTAAAATTCCCGAACAAGTGCCAGCCGTAACGCCTAAACGCCTTCCCAGGTGTCAGGCCCAGGATAGAAAAACTGATACCTGACCAGTTCCTATAAACCATCGTCTTTTACCTCTCATCTCTCAATCCCCAAAATCCCAATTTCGAGGCAGCCACTCATCAGCCATCGTTATTCCGTTCTTTACCAATTTACACTTCAGTGTTCCCCATTTCTCCTCGTAAACTCTTCTTCCTAACATGGTAGTCAGGTCGATAGCCCTCTCAAACCCATCCGGATTGCGGTAATATGGTTCTCCTTGGCCACCAGATTGTTGATGTTGCCATGTATTTCGGCCACTCGAACCTCGTGAGTACTTGGCTCTTACTATATCGTCGGCGACTTCGATGAGGTCGAGGTAAGCGGAGGATCCGGGTTCATCGCTTGTCCATTTTGAGTCTAAGTCTAAAGATGAGGATGAAGATATTGATGGGATGGTCGATTTTTTAGTAGTTGGGTTTGAGTTAGTGTCGTGATGGAGATCCTTTGAAGATTCCGATTGGAGATTTGTTGAGGGATTAAGATCTCGTTTTTTGTATTCGCCCATTTTGTGCGAAGTGATCGAAGAATCCGATTTATGAGAATCTTTTGTGACTACTGGAATTGATTCTTTTTCCTCTCTGCCCTTCCCTTGTCGGAATTCTTGTTGCTTTCCGGAAGATTGTATTTCAGCATTGTTACTCCCATACCCCTCACTAGCATAGTTATTGGTCTTTGGATGATTGATAACCTGTCCCTCATTCTTTGCCTTTGGCCCTTCCTGCTTCTTGATGTCTTTGGCTTTATCATCAAGTTCAACTTGCTTCTTCATGCCCTGAGCTCTCCCTTGTCCTTTCATCGCCTTCTCATGAGCTCGTGAATTATCATCATAAATCGCAGCCTGCGCTGCAGCCTCTTTGGCCTTTTTTCTATCCTTGGCTTTCCGTCTCATTGCTAGTTGTTTTTCGTATAGTCTGCGCGATGCTTCCATATCTTCCGGTCTACTCTGATCTGTGAAACTGGCCTTGACAGTATCCTTCTTTCGGTATAAGACTATTAAATCGTCAAGGCTATTTGCGACATCAAAGATCATTCCGTTTCCTGCTCTGTCTAATCCGTCAAAATTTTCACCAACTGTCGTCATCAGACGACGAGGCTCATTCGTCTCATAGCCAGCCATAGCTAATCGATCATACATATCACAATCTGTATGATAGAAAGGAATTGTGGTATCAAATCCACCAACCGATTCAAAAGCTGCTCGATTAACCAACGTGAGATAATCAAAAGCAAAGAAACGCATCGCCCATGGTTTACTTGGATCCGAAGCATTTGGATCCGGATCAGGTGATTGTGCGGATCGGAGAACTTCTACAGCATG
Source organism: Ciborinia camelliae (assembly GCA_025890175.1). Taxonomy (NCBI): domain Eukaryota; kingdom Fungi; phylum Ascomycota; class Leotiomycetes; order Helotiales; family Sclerotiniaceae; genus Ciborinia; species Ciborinia camelliae. The sequence goes on from JANPYM010000013.1 coordinate 152,565, forward strand.
TTGATAGATGGTTTTACGTTCGCCGTCATCATTAGACACAGGGATAGCGTCCTCGAATGTTATAGGAATGATATCCATGTGACTCCAGAAATAAGCGTCGAGATCCCTTTCGATAGCGGTCCAAAGGAAGAAATTTTGTAGTTGGGAGAATGTATAGAACGTAGGTGTAACCATGACATTCACACCTAGCATATGGAGTCGAGTGTGGTTCATAAAGAAGGGATTTTGTAGAGAAAGACGGCCAAACTCGTTGGATTTCATTGTTCCGGTGTTTTCAACAACATATATATCTTCTGCTGGCCAACCGGAAGTTATCCATGCGACGACTGCTTGTTGGAGTAATGGCCAGTTTCGAGTAAAAGCAATGAAGAGTGGTGTCTTCTCTTTCACGTGAGGAGTTGGAGGCCTATTCCATGGAGGAATGGGAGGTAGGTCGGCGGCTGAGCGAGCATTCATTGCCAATGGAAAGTTATCTTTAATCATCGGATTGAAGGCTTGCTGCGTTCCTTTTTTCTTTGGCCCTGAACTTTGTTTCTGCCCCAAATGGTATTGTGGTCTTGATTTAGATGCCCCATTTTGCGCCGCCCGATATTTGGATGGTTCAGCTGCTACATATGGCGTGTATTTTGGTGTTGATGTTTGTAAAGGCGCGAATTTCTTCCTTGAACTCGTAGTCGCCAGAACTTCAGCTGCCACCGACGTCTTGACTTCCTCCGCAATTCTCGTTGCCGTTACGCGTTCTTTTCCCGTCCCACCATCATGCAAAATCTCGTTATTATTTTTAACCTGATCCCAGGCATCATGTGGTATCACCGCCTCGCCCACATAAACCACATTGCTCGGGATGAAGGATTTCCAAGTATAATAAAGCACCAAAATAATCCCACACAGCAGCAACGTCCTCAATTTGTGAAAGACCATTTTCCAAATTTCTTTGCTCCAAACCCTTATACAAAAATACCATGAAAGAAACAAGAACACAAGAGTAGTGATGTCACGCGATCTGATATAAAAATGAGAACACTAGCATCGAAATCGAGACCGGAAAGCCATTGTTCTATATTCACCAGAGGTTGGTTATTGTTTTATTTAATAATAATACACAAGAATTCCAAAGATTAGAAAGCTTGTTCCCGAAGTTTTGGAACAGAGTGCCTGGACCCACCAAAATTATGAAAAAAAAATCACACATCCAAAATCACAAGAACAACCCCTTTCCAGTTTCCACCCAACTTTTGATCCAGGCCCTTACACGCTAAGAAAACTATAAATTCAGGGCATCAGGCGCTACATTTGAGGGATTAGATTGTAATTTGTGCGATATATACCTAATCTATAATATTCATTAGCTCATTCTAGTATATAATATTGCCAGTTGTCAGGCAAGCCTTTCTTTTTTAGACTATTCTAAGAGAAAAGAGTGAATTAATTAGGTAACATGTTAAGAAGATCAGCCCAATTACTTGCATCACCCTCCCCCAAAAAGGTTATCTAGGTAGTAGGTAATAACCTTAAGATGAACAATCACCAAATCAAGTTCTCCTATATCAAAGGAGAAATATCATCAACATATATCTAGGTAGGTAAAAATCATTATCCTCCATTTTATTCCGCATTAAAACCATTCTCCAAACCATCAAATCCCATTAGGTATATTAACCTTATTATCAAACACTAACCATAACCATAACCATAGCCTTATTATAAGCGAGAAATTGAGCGTGTCGCACTTAGGAAAGCCCCTCTAACTTTCAGGGGTATCCAGCATACCAACAAAAGCTTAACACTATTACCAGGCCCAAAGAACACACTTGGCACATACCCATATGGACAAGTTTGGCACAATATGTGTCAGAAACGATTTCATATCCTTCATACGAGGCCCGAGGGGTAGTGAAAACACCCCCAGGAACGTTTGAACCTCATTTAGAATTTTCGATATGTAACTACCTAGATACCTACTAACAAGAAGCAGCTGGAATAATGCGATAGGTGGATGAATGGATTGATACTATAATGGCCCTGATTAACTTTTAGCCTTTTTATTAGTGCTAAGGTGGTTTTGAATTTTCGGCCTTCTTCACACTACATAATTAGTTAGGTAGGTATCATACGATACGATACGATATGGGTTTTAAGCTTTGATTGCTAAGTTATTATAAGTTGAAGAAGTTATTTAATTGATATACATATTATCGAATAGAGATACCTACTTAATGAGAATTGAAATGGCCAGGTATATATTTGCGGAGGGTGAGTGGGTGGGCAGGTATTAAATAGGTAGGAAATGATGGGTTGATTACGATCTATGTATGTACGAGTACACGGTAGGTTTTTTTATTTTTAAATGTGCATGGACATTAGATTCATGGAATGATGTTCACAAGGATTTTTTTAGTTTCTGTAGAAATCTAAAGGCTGGAGGGCTATGCTATTTGCTTTTGGTTTGGGAAAAAGTGGGATCTTGGAATTCATGCAATGAATGGTATTTGGTTCATCTATCCGTTTCTAAATAAATCTCGAAGAGATTTATTATATCCATCGATATATGGAATGATATATATCCGAAAATTAATAGCTCTTAAACTCCATTGATGTCATTTTTGTTTCAAAACAATTATTACCCTCTTCCCATCCATCCATCCATCCATCAATCATCTATAAAATTACTGACTCTCCTTCCACCTCCGATAAGTCTCATCCTCACCCGCCTTTCGAGGCTTCAACTTCCTCAACCTAACACCCCATCTCTGCTTCCACTTATGTCCCGCTCTCTTTATCCTCTTCCTCGGATAATTAACCGGACTCTCACCACCCGCAAAGATCGCCGCATCATATAAGAAAGCCCCGAAAATCGCCCCCAGAATCGGCGCGCACCAATTTCCCCATATCCAGTAGACATCTGTGAAGAGACCTTTTCCGTAGCCCAGTGCTGCGAGCGCAAGACGTGGACCGAGATCTCGAGAGGGGTTGAGAGCAGCGCCGGTATTGTAGCCAAAGGCCATGCTGAGAACAACGATCACGAGTCCCATTACAAAGGCCGACATACCGGCACCGGGAGGTGCGTTCATGTCGTCTCCCAAGGCGAGAACGGCGATTGCTAGGATGGCTGTTCCGACGAATTCGGTGAAGAATGATGTGCTGGGATTGATCCAAGCATATCTAGGGTAGGTTATGAAAGCTCCCATGGTATCCCCGTTTTTGAGATTGGCCCCGCCATATTCGACAATGTTGGTTTGGTAGAGACCGAATGCAATCAAAGCTGCTATAAAGGCTCCGAGTATTTGGGCGAGTATATAGATGGGTACTTTTCGAAGAGGGAAACCTCGATATATCCATAACATTATAGAGACGGCTGGGTTAAGATGTGCTCCGGAAATACCACCAGCAATATAGATACCAATCATTGATGCTAGACCCCATGCCCAATCGGTAGTTGCTTCGTTTCCTGCTGGAGATGCATTCTTGCCTGATGTCACTACAACTAAATCCGCGCAAAATCCGAGTGTAAGTTGGCAGGTGACCTAAGAGATTTATGAGTAAAAGTGTGTTCAAAATGTTCATGAAGGGGGACTCACGGCCAATAGCTCCGCAAGTGGTTCTCTGAATCGTAATCGAATGACAGACCAATGTGTATGCAGATTGTGAATTTCATCGTCATAATTGGGATCGTATGACACCAGAGGTATTTCCTGATTAACCCATTCCCCATTTAGATCATCGTCACCTGCAACTTCAGTTGTGACAGAAGCTCCATCATCCTGCTCTGATAGCCTGGGGAAAGGATAGCTTTGTGAATTTTGTGAGTTCTGTGAGGGGTGACCTTCAAATGAGAGAGGTGGGCGTGTTTGGGGGCGTTCGGGAGATTTTGCATCTGTATTCGTAGGCCTACTGCCCGGCTCTTCAACAATAACCTGCGATGGGGCAGTCAATGGCTCCTGCCTCGATGACGTACTTTGCAAATTTGTCGGCGAAACCAACCCATGTGCTTCCATGAGGTTGTTTTCTCGTTGTTGTCTAGCATTTTGAAGAGCAGTTGAGATTCTGGACAACTTTAAGGTTGGTTCGATCCTACCTTGTTCCAAGTCCACATCCGCCTGCCCTTGTGGCTGCTGTTGTTGTTGTTGTTGAGCCATGTTGATTTCCGTGCGTGATGGTACCATACCCGGGCGAACCACACGTGGTAGAGGCTTGGCTAAACCCCATACTGGTCTAACATTCTCTGGTTGATCATAAGCAGGGTTTAGATGAGCGTAGCCTGGATCAACATAAGGCTGGTTTTGCACCAAAGTCTCCACGGGTGCAGGCCCAGCCAATGTAAAGTTATCCCCACCCCCAACATCGGCTCCTGAGGTTATACCTCCTGGGACTATGGCTCCTAGTGCAACGGTTGGTCTTCTTCGGATTGAGGCTCCTCGTTGACGATTTGTTGTGCTCCTGCGTGGGCGAAGGCCTGAAGCTTGAGAACGTTCAGAAACGCCACTAGGACGAGGCTCTCTCTCTGTAGTAGGAACAGCTCCTCGCTCAGGAATAGAACCCATTCTCTGTCCACTATCTCCCGAGAGAATCGATGTCCCTCTCTTGAAGATTTGTCTCAATGGAGATATATCATTATTTTGAGGAACCTGACCAGTCAAAGTTCGTCCTCGTCTTCGTGCATCTGGTGAAAGTTGATTTCGATTTGTGGGTAGCGTATCAAATCGTTTCAGGGGTTTTACACCCGGTGCTTCTGTTGATTGTGATCGGCTTGTCCCAGCCACTGGATTCAACTCAGGTGTAGTTTCCTCTGTCGCACTAGGTAGATTCGGTAAACTTGTGATTCCAGTCTCATGTTCATTATCTCTTCCTCCACCAATTTCTATACTGCTTGTAGGCTTGATTTCTTCGTCCGCCATGGTTTACAACCAATCAAGCGCACTGTCGGTGGAAATTTCAAAGTAATGAGTGATTGTGCAAAGGCACACAAACAATGCCGTAAACCGCAAACAAAATCGAGTTTTATAAGAATCAACCATGCAAAAAAGCAAAGAAAATAGGAGAACAAACACGAATGCAAATTTGGATATTATACGAATCATATATCCTCTCACCATATCTCTGTATGATATAAACTAGTAGTTTTGCACCAGGGGCATCCACTTGGATCGCCATTTGGTCTTTTCACCAAGCTTTTCTGACGCCTCCCTCAACCAGGATCCGCCGTGAACCCACAACTTTGTAGGATTTAAAGGACCTCGACAGTCGAGTGCCATGGAAAAAGGGGTCAAGCATCATCGGGTGAGGAAAATTTCCTTGTGAAATTCCACTTTTATGATTATTTATGGAACGTTTGGAAGGGAAATTTCGAGAGATTTCAAGGAACATTGAATTTATGTGAGGTGGGTCGATGGCAACATGTAACTTGTAAGGTAGTAAGTGGAGCTCTTATTTCGTCACTTCATTTTAAAGCAATAGTTCTAGGTCGTATATGAAAAGCAAACCAGGGTTAATAATAGAAACTAATTGTCAAATCACGTGTCAATATGTTATCTACCTTATTCTAGGGAGCTTCGGTACTTTTGGTCCTGAGCCTTACGTGAGGACCTCGAAGTAAGTTTATAGAAGTCAACATCATATATATATATCCAATGGATAGTGCCCGAAGTACGTCCTCTTTCAATTCCATCTAGATTCCAGAAGCGGCAGAGACTTGAAGTGTTCTTCTAGCTCTCATTATTTCGGGAATAAAACGTCCAATTTTACCCATCTCGGATAGATAACTCCTTCGTTTTCGAACAGCTTTGATTTTCTACGGAGTAATTGCCATACATACCTAGGTACTCTGTATTCACAAAACCTGGAAAGCAACCGCTGACTGGGTATAATTTGTTGGTGACAAAAGATGGATCTGCATGTTATGAAACATTTGATGGACCTGCATTAACGAATCTCAAGCCAATCCAGAATCAGATATCCTTTTAGGATCGACACTACTGTATGTACTATGTAACCCTCTAATATCTCTATTTACTTTTATTCCCGCATGCGATATGATTGATGATGTACCTACATATCTATCCATAACGAACCCCCAATTTCCGAATTTCTTCGATATTACACCCTATATTAACTCCATGATCAAAACTCCACACCATACATCATGAACATCCTTCAACTTCTTACGAAACCCCCACGCTCTTACAGGCCTCTACCAAATCAGGTATCTCATCAGCACTTTTACTTGCTGCACCCCATTTAATCGTGCCCATCTGATCCGTAGTCCAGCTTCCACCCACCACCCATCGATTCCCACTTGGATCAACCTCTCTCCCCCAAATCCCCTCTTGTTTCCCCAGTTGTTGTCGTGCGATTTCTGTCCATGGGTTTAGTAAGTGCCACGTTGTGCTTACTCCCAATCCCCAATTGGCATAAATTTCCCGATCTTCATCGACGATTACTTGAACTGACCATGCCCCTCCAACTTGTTGCACCCATCTATCGGTTGCTTCTTTCGAGTTATGGGATATGGCGATGAAATGTAGGTTTTGATGTTTATTAGCTAAACGACGGAGCTCGATGAAGGTTTTCTCTGCGACTGAATTGGGGAGAGAGAGAATATATTAGCCTTACTTCCAGTCTCATAGTCAACACGAGGAAATATCAAAACTCACAAGCACACCCACAACACCTCAAAAAAACCAGCACACACGCCCTCCCATCCCCCATTGGCAACATCAACCTCGCTGTCCCGGGCGCCTTTGTTCCCACCACCGGTGGCGGTGCAATTTCCACCATGGGCGGCGGTGGATTTCCCCACGACTTCCAACTCTTCGGAACATTAACTTCGGATTTCAGATTGGAAAATGTATCTGCCCATGTACTTGGCATTGGGTTTATAGATTTCTGGTCGCCATTATCGAGGTTTGTAATTGAGAAGGTGGAGAGGGTATTGGACGGGAGGCCTGCTTTCCGAAGAGCGAGTTTGGTGCTGAGGTTACTAAACATGGTAGAGGTTGGTTGATGATGATGATGCTGTGATTAATATCGTATAGTGACAGACAGTTCTGATGTGATGGTATTAAAATCGATGGAAGATGCAATAGAAGTTCACGAATTAAGAGTATATATACGTCAAAGATATATATACAAACGGACCCATGTTCCAGCTAACTATAAACGAACTTAAAGAACTCCCTCCTGCCTACTCTCAGGCTTGCATGAAACCTCAAGTTGTCGCGAGTCCGCTCAGACTTTGGTCGGTTTTACGATTGACATCACGTGAGTATGCACATTTACCCCTCAATTTATCTGAACTCTTGGGGTTCGTCTGAAATCTGAAGGCACGGGGAAGTTCTATTGTTTTGTCGAAGTCTGTGGCGTCTCTAGTTATGTTGTGTAGCTTGGCCGCCTTGGCGTGTGACAAGCCGGAACCAGGCATTACAAAAGGATCTTCCATCCCTACCATCTCAATTCAGCATCATGTTTTGAGGGCTCAAAATATGTCCATATGTTGAAATATAAACCAAATACCAGACTTCTTGGGAGTCATTAACCCCCCCCCCCTCTCTAGGATTATTTGCACGCACACCAAATCCTTAGGAAGTCAACAACTAACTATTCAGCGCCTCCCTCAAATCCGCCATCCACATAAATGGTTGAGACAATCCATCACTACTCCCCGCATCAAAATACTCCCACCCATTCACACCCCCGAAATTCGGATACTTTATTTTCAAACTCCTGATCGTAATCATAAGCGAAGAAATTGGAACCCATCCACCAGCATCATTCATCGCAGCCGAAGTCAACATGACCACTCTAGAGGGATCCCAACCCGCACTTATGATGCTATCATAATCAAGAGTAGTTCCTGCATATCCCCAACCGTTGGTGAACTGAGCATTGTAGAACGATATCATTGGTGTGCCAGTATATGGATCTCGGGCTTGGGCGTCGAGATCCGAATAGGAGAAGCCAGAAAGACCGCCTCCATACGATAGAGCTGAAGCTACAGGTGCCATAGTAATGACGAAATTTGGACCCATGTCATGGTAGAGCTGTTTGATAAGGCGGAGAGGAATAGCAACGTCCACGTATTGTTCAATATCAATGTCAATACCATCAAGATTGTATTTTTTAATGAAATTATTGAGGAATGGGTCGTAGTATTGATGAAACTCAAGAAACATTAGCAATGGATAGAAATTAGTGAACCATGAGTATGGAATTACCGCGTTATCATCACCAGTAAAGTGATCCCACGTGCCCGAAGCAGCACCACCCATCATACACGATACCTTTATTCCTGCGGCCTGAAGAGCCTCTACCTGAGACCATAATTCGACGTACATTGGAGCATCAGGAGGATCGTCATTCAAATGAATAGTCCCAGGCGTATCCATAACATGCAAGGCTGCGAGGATGACATGGGTTGGTTGAATGTTTGCTTCCAATAGAGGTAGGATAGATAGGTTAGTATCCTTGTTGTATTCATCGTGGTAAGTTTGTACATAAACAGCCAGGCGCGGAGTTGTGGCCAAATCAGAGGTAGAACTCTGAGCTGTCAGCTTCTCGACTGGAATCGCTTGAATTAGAGGTAAAAGTGAGAGAAGATTGAGAAACTTCATGTTGAATTCTGGGCAATATCACATCAAATCATACAGCCGAATTGGGAAATTTCAATCCTTAAGAATACCTTCAACTTTGCCAAGTGATACTTTGAGCAAATTTTGTTTACCTAGGTAGAATAGCAATGGTTAAGACCCGTGAGTCATGCTGTGACAAATACGATCATTGGTATCTGTAGTTTGCCGTGTCTCTTGTTGAACGAGGGCGTATAAAAGACCAAAAGAACCCCCTCCATGTACAATATAAAAGGCTAAATTCAATAACCATCAACTGACTTCCAAAAGATATTTCCTGCCGTTCAAATCGCACAAATGGAAGGCTTTATTGAGCCATGAGGCATCAATCAGGTGCCATCAACTCTTCTCTTCCATTTAGATCTCTCATTCACTTGGCCAACAACTGATAATTTTACTCAAATAGAATCATGTGGCCATCAAAAGTTGCACTGATATCTAGATAAGTATCGAGGTAGCGAGGTATAGGTAGTGCTCAAAGTAAACACATTAAACGCCATAATTGTATAAGCCGAGGGGTTTCTATGATACCCGCCGGCACTAATAAGGATATGTAAAGATAAGGTTCTGTTCTCAGGGTCTGGGGCTCTGTTTAAGGCCAGCACTTGCTACCCACCATTACTCTCTTGCGATACTAGAGAGAGTTCGTCCTTGCGGGAAATGTAAGAGAGCGCACAAATTAGTCCCATGCTTCTGTCGCATGTTGGAGGATTACTCGATGAAAAGGATGAGTTTGGATAAAGCTTTGATAGTTGTACCGCCTGATATATACACATTCGGAAGAATGATCGCTTTTTCGGGATGTACTGGCATGAGAACCGCTTGGCACAGCGTTTATGTGTGCCTGTCCGTGTTTCCTGTTGTACAACACTAAAGTTCAGATCGAGACCCGTGGCACAGAAACGAGATAGTGATAATATTTAAGTTGGTATTCGGCTCTGAGTTGCCAGGTGTGACAGTTACCTAAATGATACACCTTGAGCTTGATTGAGGCTGGGTCATAGCCATCGTGTCTTCTCTTCATTCTCCCAAGTCGTTCAGAAATTACGGCCATTGATGATCGCAATTGATGAGAGAAGAAACCCGGTATTTTGATCATTCCAGCTCACCGCTTGGTGAAATAGCAATGAAAGGTGCCAGCGCATTTCGTCTTGTCGGGCATGCAATTGCTACAGCGAACGATGACCGAACACAACATAACCAAAGGATTCCTCTTATGGTACGAGTTTGTTACTAACAAGTCGATAAACTTTCAATTTAGAGAGAATCGCATGAAAATGAAGTTTTGTCAAGATATCATACCTAAGAAGATTTTTCTTGATGATGGGTGAAAATGGTGAAGAGAAACAAAGATAAGAAGAATGATGCCAATAATAAATCCACGATCAAGCTTCCCCTTCCCCTTCCCCACCATCAAACATCGGAATCAGAACTGCAGTCAACAACGTCAAGATCCACATTAGGACTTTTACATCGAAAAGTATTTAACCCAACACAACATCCTATTCTTGTTCATGGATTCTTTCCTTTTAAATATTTACCTATCATTTCAAAATTCCTCATCAAAATGTCAATTGATAGTGCCAAAGTCTTAAAAACGGAACCATTGGTAAGAGTATTCCCTTCATATACTCCGAATGCATACGGAGTAGAACCATTTGATATACTAAACTCCATCATAGGATCCTGCGAAGGCGAAATGGACGAAACTCATCCTGTACGTTGTCGAATATCTGCCAAACCTTCCAGCTGCCAGAATAATTGCAGCTGATACCTTTGCGAATCCTTCAGATCAACATATCGCGATCCTCAAGGAAAAGTTCGCGATTGGGAACATGCGGAACGAGCAACTCGACCAGAGTCCTCTGAAGTGGACGGTGTAGGGATTGTTGCCATTATTAAGAAAGAGACCGGTATGCCAAAGCTCTGGAGGACAGAATCACTCTGATGGGAAAATCAATATTAATACAATTGGAATTCAGGCCCGGAATTAGTATTGCAAAAACAATATCGACCACCACTGGATAAAGTAGTGATTGAAGTACCAGCTGGGCTTGTCGATGATGGGGAAACTGCGGAGGAAGCGGCTATTAGAGAATTGAAAGAAGAAACTGGTTATGCTGGAGTCTTGAGCGAGAGTACACCGATTATGTTCAATGGTAATCTTACCTTCCTATTCTACTTTCAGAGTCCTCCTCTAACACATCTTTATTACAGATCCAGGATTTTGCAACACCAACTTAAAAATGGTCCACGTTGAAATCGATATGTCAAATCCCGCGAACCAAAACCCGGTACCTGAACTCGAAGAAAATGAATTCATAGAAGTCTTCACATTACCACTGAAAGATTTATGGGAGGCATGTAAGAAGTGGGAGAAAGAAGGATATGCGATAGATGCCAGAGTGGGAACTTTGGCTGAGGGCATCGAAATTGCTAGAACCTTGAACTTATTCTCAAAATGAGTTCTAAATATGAAGTTACGATAGATGGATGAACATAATGATAATAAAATATACGATATTAGCGTAGATGCTTGTATAGAAAGGCAAGACAATAGATTTTGTACTTTATAACTTTATGGCCATGATACTAGGTGTTCACAGCTTCCCCTCCCGCTTCAAACCATCGTAGAGAGCCCAAGCAGTCAACGCTTTACTGTCCCTCGCGCCCTCCTTCCATAAATCTTCCAACTTAACCAACTTCAGGGTAATCTTCTCACCGTCCTCAATCAACCCCGTAAGCTTCCCTGTAATCTCCCTCAACTCCGCTCTTGAAACCTTCTTCTCGTGCAAGAAAATCTGAATAAATTCATCACAGCCTCCCGCACTAGGAAACATTGCTCTCGGCAACACTTCTCCCTCTTTGTTTGCCTCATCACCAATAGCCAACTCACTCAAATTCGTCAGCTCATTTGCTGGTATCTTCCAGTCCAGTTCCTCTTCGATTTCCCTTGCAGCTGCACCTCTGAATGTCCCATCATCAACCATACCAGCCGGCAACTCAACGAATGCCAAACTCCCCGAAGCAGGTCGAGGTTGAACAGTCATTACTACCCATCTTTCCTCGTCGGGGTTCTTTACATCTTCGGGTTGAACAATAACCATCATTCCCACACTCGGACCTCTGAGGAAGATGTCCCCGGACAGAGATTCGCCTTTGTCATTTGTGATTTTGCTGCTAATCTTGATAAAACCGATGCGTTCACCCCAACGATCGATTGATTGGACTTTGATGGAACGGAGATGGTAGGGGTTGGAATGAAATGGATGATCAGCGGATTTAGCTTGTAGAGCAAGAGATGTGGTTAGACGATGATGCCATGACTATGAAGGAAAGTAATGTTAGTAAATATTGTAAAGAGGGGTAATGAGGAGGGGCTTGTATATACTTTGAAAGCTGGGAAGTTCAATAATTCATCCTCGGTGATACCTTCACAGAGTATAAGCTCTGTAAAATCTATAAAACCGACCTTGCTATCTGGGATTTGGGAAGTAGACATTTTTGTAGCTGTTGTTTTGTATTCTCTGTACTGAAATCTAGGAAGTGGAGGAAATAGCCTTTTGAGAATAAGTGATGTAGTTGAGACTTATCTTATGCGTACGGAGTATAACCTTAGTACTTTGTATCTATTGAAAACTCTATGTTGAAGGCAAAGAGGCCCAATATTCCAACCTCTGCCCAACATGTTTATGGAATGACTCCTGGAAGTGAATCAATGATTCAAGGAAGGGAGTAGAATTGATGTAATCCTACCATAGACTTGTAGCCTCGCTCACACACGCCACATTAGCAAGGCTGTGGCTGTGCTGTGGTAGACAACTGAACCCTTCCTCTTCTCTTACCTACCCGCCTCAATTTGACACCACATTCTCTTTGCCATATGAATTTTACAGTTCAAAACATACATCAAAGATACTCAAGTATGATCAGGAAGTACTCGCCACCCGATTAAGTAGTTGGTTCCATGGGCCTCGCTCCTTACAAATTCTTGCCATAGTATGGCGAAGTGCAATGATGAAGGGGGTGGCTTCCCCTTATTTTATGTTGACTGGACGCTATAGTTGGCGACTTGTTGGCTAAGTACTATATCGGCGCGGACCAGTAACGTTTGAACTCTTCGAGTAACCCATTTGCTTCGCATTTCTAGAAGCTCGTTTCGAGAGCCCAGGCATTGAAACGAAATGCTACGATGCTTTTCAGGTTCGAGTTAAAACTGAAGGATCAAATCATCTCTATCATCTAGGGCTGAAGCCTCCAATAGAATAGAACCTGCTATTGTTGTTGAACCGTAATGCAGGTGACACATCTTCATCGCCCTTTTCTTTTTCCCCCCCGAGGTTTTTCATTCTTCATTTTATTCTTAACAAATAAGGTTCATTTCATGATGGCGGCGCCATTTTTTTCAAAGTTGCGAGCAGTGTCAATAACAATGGCTTCTCTCCTCTTTTTTCTTGTATTAGCTGGTTCTAATTCCATATCTCTCCAATGACCAAACACAAGCTATGGCCCTGATGGTCCATGGTAAGTCATTTCTATCAGTATTGGTACAGCTACTCAAAAGATCGACCTCCTCCCAGACGGATTATGGACATATAATATCCTAAGCACTTCAGTTTATTGTAATTTTTTCGGATGGTCCATCATTGGATGCTGGAATTTTCAATAGACCTGCCCCGACTTCTTACACTCGAATCAATGATACTGATATCTTTACCAATAATACATTTGCAAATCAAGTCGGTGCATTGCCTATGTTATCCGGTACCGCTCATGTAGGATTTAATATCTTGACAATTTCCAATTGAGTCGATAGACTCCATCGATAACTCTGAACTCCTTGTTATTGAGTAGAACGCTGATCAAACTCTATCAAATGGAACAACAAACAACCCTAAAATCGGTACTCTTGCCCTCGGTACTCCAGACCTTAATCAGAAATTTTCATCAAATCTTACAGGTCAATTTCTTTCCTCTGGTTATATTTATATTCCAAGGGCAATATCCCATCAAATTCCTTCTGTTTACATATTGACTCCGATTCAATAGCCATTCCCGAGAGTTTAGTGTTCGGGGGATATGACCAATCTCGGACCTTGACCCCTATCACCACACAACACAGCTTCAATGGTACATTTCCCATGTCACTGGTTGGCATATCAATCAGCACTGCTGGCGGCTATTCTCCATTAAACTTTAACGCCACTAAATCCGGAATTCTCTTTAACGATGCAACTGTCAGTACGTCTAATGGCCCACAAGCGTGAATATTGGTCCTTCAATCTCATATACTCCCCAATATCCCACCTGCGAAATCCTCGCCTCTTACCTCCCCATAATCTTTACCGAGAATCTAAATCTCTACCTCTGGAACACTACATCTCCACTTTACAAACCTACCATCTCATTACCCACCTACCTCGTCTTCACATTCTCCAACTCAGGCTCGGAAAATCAGAATATACAAATCTCCCCTTTGCCCTGCTCGGACTTACAATAACATCCCCTCTATTCAACACCTCCGACTCCCTCCCTTATTTTCCCTATTAACCATGCTCTCTCCCCTCCGTTTCCTGGGCCCTCGGTCGTGTATTCCCTCAAGGTGCATTCTTGGGAACCATCTAGATTGACTCTATTGAAAATCACTTCTCCTTCTCCCAGCTCTCTATTTTTCCTTGCTCGAGCGCCTGGTCCAAGTTTCTTCGATAGAAAATAATCCTTGAATTTAGGAGTTTCGTTTCGTGGTGGTTTTCGATAAATAACGTGTTGGGGTTCTGGAATTAGGGCCGAGATTCGGAATGGGGATGTATATTTTTATGATGAAGAATGGTGGATTGCATGGATTGAACTATAAGCAAAAATTCCCTAACCTCCTCACATTACCATACCTATACCGAATAATCCAAATTCAATTGTACATTAAAGCAAGATAATAATAATCATTGAAAGATCAGAACATCAGCTGTGAGATAATCCCCTCTAAGATCAGTAATCAATGGTAAAGAGGTTTTTTATATATAAAAAGGCAAATATCATGCCCATGCCATATCTGGAGTTGACTTCTCTCTCTAGCTTGTTTTCTGTCCCAGTGACCCCTCTCTAACTCACTTGGACTTATATGAGGATAGATTGAATGGATGTAAGAAGAGAAAATTGAATCTACCTTCTTTGAGAGCAGGAACAAGAGCAAGAGCAAGAGTAAGAGCTTAAGAAAAGAGAAATGAACAGAAAGGAGTACAGAAGGGGAGAAGAGACTAGGTAGGTAGGTAGTATTTGATGGGACACATGAAGATTGTGTGGGAACAAATACCTATTTATTATACCTAGGTAGGTAGGTATTAATGAAAGTCCAGATCACTCACTCGCTAACTTACATAACCTTACTCAATACCCCAAAATCTAAAACCTACCTAGGTCTAGGTACCTATCTATCAACAAATAACCTAACCTACTGCTACTGCTACTCCACTACATCAAAGAAATTAGAATGAATGATTGATACATAATACTTTCTTGACTTTGAAAACAAAGATAAAGATATAACAAAAACCCAGCACATCACACCACACCACACCATATCTCTACCAAGAAATATCTCTACCAAGCCAAAGACACCCATCCACCCACCCTCATATATGAAGACCTACCTACCTACCTACCTAAGATTCCAGCAATATCAATATCAATTTATTTGTTCCCCAGACCAGAGCAGATACCAACCCACACCAATCCATCCCACCGGCACAACTCCGGAAATCCCTCTCTCCAATCCGAGGAACAATATTATATTCCACCTCCGATCCACCAACCAACCAACCAACAACCCTGTGACCTGAATCTGGTTTTGTTTTGTTTTGTTTTGTTTTGTTGCATATCTGATTAAAAATATATTTAAGATTTATTTAGTTTAGATTAATTAGTTGAAAAGTTTAAAGAGAAAGGCAGGCAGGTTAGGATTAGTTAGTTAGGAGGAAGGAAGGACGAGGTCAATTTTGAATTTTGGAAAGTTGGGGGTTTGATGGATGGATTTTGGGAGATATGTGATAAGGTGAAGCAATGAATGAAGATAAAATGGCTATTTAATCTTGTTGATTGGTTGTAAGGTAGAGGTCAAAGGGGGGTAGATAGGTAGGTGGGTGGGTGAGGAGGAGGAAGAGGTCAATTTTGAATTTTGGAAAGTTGGGGGTTTGATGGATGGACTTTGGGAGACATATGTTAAGGTGAAGCAATGAATGAAGATAAAATGGCTATCTCAATCTGTTAATTGGAATTTAGAAGTCAAGGAGGGGAGGGAGAGAGAGGGTAGGTAGGTAGGTAGTGAGTGAGTAGGCAAGGGGGGAAAGGTCAATTTTGAAAGTTGGGGATTTGATGAACTTTGGGAGACATATATCAAGATGAAGCAATCAATGAATGAAGATAAGACGGCCATTTAGCCCTGTCCATTACAATTCAAAAGTCAAATTCCTTTGAAAGCATGATTGATTCCCCTATTCCTTCATTGTGATTCCACAGCAAGCAAGCAAGTCAGTTCTCCTATCATTCATTTTCCACCCAACCACCGACCAGACCAAGATACAAAATGCGCTACGAAAACCACATTATCCCATATGAAATAGCAGCTTTCACATCTTTCATCGACGCCTCAAAAGTCTCACTCTCACTCTCACCCACCAACCAAACACCGATACACAATTTCCGCGTCCCCCTTGGCAATCTTCGCACTAACTGTATCCCTTGAGGACGTACGTACGAACTTCATACGCATTCCACCGCCACACCCAGACCCGAAGGACATGAAATAAACGCACATGCCCCCATCTAATGACTTGCAATTCTTTGTTCCCGTCTGGCTTCTGAATGATGAACCCCGCGTCCTCGAGCACCAAAATTGCCGATTTGATCATCTCATCGGGTTCGCTTAGACGATGAGTCTATTAATAGGTGAGCCCCGCAGGCGAACAACTCGTACTTGGGGAGTCCTTGTTGAGTGTAGATATCTGGATACGTAAGTTTGAACTTGCTATAGAGGAAAGTCATTATTTCTCTTATTTCCTCGACTGGAAGGAAGATCGGAAAGATTGCGGCGGGCTTCCTTAAATGTTCTTGCAAGAGATCTCCGCAAATCGAAGTGATGACTCGGCAGCACCTGATCAGCTTGGCACTCAACGCATTTGCAGATGAATGCCCATGGTTGCTTGGCTTTAACGGTAGGCTCGTCGACAGGGATGCGATGATAGTACTCAAAAAGCCATTCTGTATTGGCATCGAGATCAGAAGTAGCATGGATAAGCTGGACATTGGCGATGAAAGCACGGGAGCAGTTGGGAAGGCATGAATGATTGATCCTGGAAGCCAAAAGATACACCCCCGAGCATTTAAAGATATCCGAAAAATCTGCATCTACAGAAGGGCTCGCGTCCTTGAAATCTTGGAGAGTTCGGGATTTGGAGGTGGTGGGAGAGTTAAACATGTTCAAGGAGATAATTTTGGAGACGAGGAAGCTATATGGGTTAGATTTTACACAGAGACTTTGAATCAAAGAAGACTTACGTGTCGAGTATAGGTAAGTCATCTATTTCTGTCTCTTTGGTAGGTTTGTAAGAACCATGGGAGAGGTCGAAAAGCAATGGTGCAAGAGAAGGATTATTGAATAGCTTGTGTGTAACCAAATCAACCAAAGATGCATTGGCACCTCTAGTCATCTGTTCTGTCGCCAAATCGTAGAGAAGTTTGAACGATACCTGATTATCATATACGAAGGACTTTTCGCAGAGCAGAAGTTCACCTGCTTTCACCGCCCTCGTTGTGAATAACCCCTTTCCATGAATCTTACTGTCGCGAATTTCGATCGGCCCTTCAAAAGTAGCACAATCGACAACGTAGGGTTTCACTTTCGCGGATTCGTACATGGCTCCGAAATTGTACTCACCGGTCCTTGACTCGTGAACCCGCAATTTCACTCGTTCATATTCGCGTTGGGCATCCAGATTATCTGGGCTTCTCTCCAATGTGACTTTCATGAGTTGGGCGCTTTCATTATATCTGCCAAGAGCATACAATGCTAGTGCACCACGGTACAGAGCTTTATCAGTTCGGTCTGAAATCGCTGGCACGAACTCCGAGTCCTTCAAAGCGGCTTCGTAGGAATGCATTTGAAAATAGGCTTGGGCGCGATTGGTGTGAATGGTAATAGCATGAGCGTTCGATGGAGAGCGTTCCAAAGACAATGTGTGACTATAATGTGTTAAAAGACCCTAGGCAAATGAAGTGAAGAATATATCCATACAGTCTGGCAGCCTCAAAATAGTTCCTTGCTCTGTGTGATGCATCCCCTTCTTTCCTGCAATCTTCAGCAGTCTTCTTTTTAAAACTGTTTGATATCCATGCTGGGGGGATTCGTTTATCGCATAGCTTCAATAGGATGAGATCAGACAGATGATCAATAGGAAAGAAAAACTCTCCTTCGCCTAAAGTTTCAACAAAGGGTTCCTTGATGATAATTACGAGGCCTTTTTGGAGATATTTTTGGAGATAGTGTTCAATGTTATTACCTCCAGTCCCGGGACAACCCAAACGCAATATGAGAGAAAGATGCCTCTCATTTTCGTCCTCAAAAACAGCCCTCAATGCCAAGGGCATTAATGGACTTGCGATAGAGCGTAGGAGCAAGAAGCGCCCTCTATGGTGTATATTGAGTCTTAAGTCATCGATACCAATCTTGCTCAGACTCGAAAGTCGTGCAACAGGAGATCGAATGACATGAAGACCGTAGGCTACCTATTCCCAGAATGCAATATAATCCAGCTAGGCTTTTTGTTCAACCAATGAATGAACGTTAGACGCCTATCTTGATTCAAATGAATGTATGATTCCAGGTATTCGAGAAGTCAAGTGATTTCGAATTTGGCGAAGCCGAACAAACGAACATTTTCCATCTCCCATCAAACACCAGGAGGCAAACCCTTCAACTCTCTAATCAAGCCACCCATCCCGGGAAACAGCTTCCTGGCACCTTGACCCCCCTCCACCCATTTCTTCGTCTCTTCCCAACTCACCCACTCCCATCCTTTACACAAGTCCCTCTCCATCACCATCGGCGCATCACCTTTCCCATCCCAGACCCCCACCAAAAAAATCGACACGAAATGTTTGTGCTCCTCCTCCAGCACCAAATTCCTACAATGCCAAAACGTGAAGCCGTGCGCGGGAATCTGCAGGCCGGTTTCTTCACGCACTTCCCTCGACGCACCTTCCGAGAAGGTTTCGCCGAATTCTAGGTGTCCGCCCGGAAGTCCCCAGGTATGCGCTGCGGTTGAATTGATCCGTTCACCCAGGAGATACATGGGGTTTGATGGGGTGGATAGCGGGTGAGTGGGGTGGAGGATAAATACTCCGAGACCGACGAGGGGGCGGGGTGGTATGGTTGAGGATGTTTTAAGAGATATCGAGGGTATCATATGAATACAACGACGAATTGATTTCACAGGAGGTATAGGTATCGGAACCGCAATCCGTGTACACCTCAACAACATTGTATTGTATATGAAGATTTCCCCAATTGTTCAATACGAGACGAGATATGAAAGCTCTTATTTGGCTCAAATATTATATTATGTCGCGTTGTGTTGGTTTTGTCATTACCATGGATTAATCCATTCATTACCTACAGTGACCCACAATGGAAAAGAGCCTGAACACAAAAACACACCAAAAATCGTCATTTTTCAACCTTTTCACTTTCAAATATTTATATAATGCTTTGATAAATCAATTTAAAATTTCGAATATATATTCATTTTTATATTAAATTAAATAAAAATAAAAGATTTTATTTTTAAAAATTTAATTGATCTTGATAATTAAGATTAAAATCGAAAATTTTCAAAAATTCTAAAAATGTTAAAAATCGCTAACAAAAACACTAAAAATCTGAACTTTTAAAATTAATCAATTTCAATCAATTGATTCAAGCTAAAAAAAATTATTAAAAATATTTTGCTAATTTTTAATTGATTATAATATAAATAATTATAAATATACAAAATTTGAAATAAATCGATACAATAGTTAAAGAATTATATTTGGTTGAAAAAGTTGAAAAATCGCTTTTTTTGGTGTGTTTGCACGTTTCGGCTTTTTTCCATTGTCTAGTACTGTAAGGTCACTGTTGGATAAATCACGTGCCTACGGCGCGCCGCGCAGCGGCGCTAGCTTGCGCTAACAGGCTTATATAGTTGATCTATAGCATAGTTTTTAAAGCTTTAAACCAAATACACTATATACTATAATACATTTGTTCTCCATCGCCCATGATGATTCCAACAGTTATTTAAATAGCTAGATAGATATCTATATAATTTACTAATGTGCATTAAAGTTTAACTTCTATTTTAACTTCTATTGTGATGTATTGTAATGATTCCTTTCTTTATATTCGTATTCCTCCCTCCCCCTTCCCCCTTCCCCCTTCCCCCTTCCCCTCCCTTTCCTTTCCCCTTTCTTCTTTTTCTTCCACTCCCCGCTCTCCCTCTAGCATATCAAAAAGAAGATGTATATCGTATCGTATCTATCGTATATATCGTATATATTATAAATATGCAATCGATCGATCGATAGATACCCAGTAATATAAAGAAACCCAGCAAAAATTAAAAATTAAAAATTAAGATAGAAGAAGAATAAAATAAAAGAATACCATCTCATCTCATCTCATCTCATCTCATCTTGTAATTGTTCGCTATACCGCTGTATCATATCATATTACCATACCATACCACACTATCTAATAACCGAATACATACCAATACCAACATACATGTATACATCCCAAGGAAGTATCAATATCAATATCAATATTTCTCCCTTCCCTCCCTGCTCTCCCCTCTTCCCTCCCCCCTCCCCCAAAACTCCTCATCAATAGGTAGGTATCTAGATCGAAACCCTCGAGAAGAAGAAGAATCTCTTCCTCTCCATCATCATCATCAACTTCTTCTTCATCAATTCTCCCTTTGCATTCGCATCCACATCCACACTCAAGAATGATACATCATTATCCATTCCCATTCCCATTCCCTTTCCATTTCCATTTCGCACCTATGAAAAAAACGCATTAGTATAAATAATCAACCTAAAATTCTCCATCTCCATCACCATCTCCATCGATCAACTAAAACCCGAGAGAAAAAAAACTTACCACTCGTTGAAATTCGTGATCAATCCCAAGTTGAACTATAAGTCTGAGACGATTCCAAAAATTCCCCCGGGATTCCTGTGCGCTCGCCGATTTATTCGCGGGATCCTTGTTCGAGATGCATGTGGGATTGGATATGGATGTGGGAGATGCAGTGAGACGGTATATGGATGTAAGGAGATAAAGGATCATGATCGATGCGGATATCTCGAGATGTCTTGATGCTGTCACGGTGACGGCGAGACCAAGTGCTAGGGCGGCGAGGGTGGTGAGTGTGGTCCTAGAAAGGGCGGTAATTGAAGTGCATCCCGAAGTATTGTGGCTGAAGTTGGATAGAGGTACGGTGGTATTATCCTGAGTCTTCGAAACAGTCTTGACATGATGATCAACGGCGGCGAAGTTCGAAGAGCCAGGATTTACGTCGTCGGAAGAGATTGGAGAGATCATTGAAGACTTTTCCACAAGTGCGAAGCTGGGAGAGATGGCTCGGACGTGACCTAGTACAGTGACGTCTCCTGTAGGAACTACGCCAGATATTACCCGTGACGTAGGATCTACAACGAACCTGGATCTTGGACTTGACATCGACGAGCTGACGGCTAGGTGTGTAGGTACAAGGTTGGTGCCCACGCTCGATACCTGTTGATCTAGTGAAGTTGTCGTGGCAAAGTTTGTACGTCGTGATGAGATACGATCGCCAATTCGTCGGACAGCAGGACTAAGAGATGCATCATCTATTGAGGGTGATGGTCTTGCCAAAGTGCTAGCGGATTCGTGGTGTTTGGTAGAGGTTACGACGCTTTCGCCTTGTGCGTCTTCCACGGTATTCTGAAGTAGTTCTGGCCTAGACTTAGTCGAGGATGAGAGTGTTGATTCAAAGCTCCATGGGGTTTCTTCATGAACAGGGCTACTATTAGAAGTAAAGCTTAGGCTGTCGGAGTGGAGTGTACTACTCAATCTGTTCGATGAGGTCGACCTAGAAAAGTTTGTATTCATGAAGGAGTCGTTGCCGCCACGGAATTCGCCCGGAGTCGAAACTGGTTGACCAGCGTAAGTACCATAAACATGTGGTTCGCCATTTCCAGATAGGAAAGCATTTACAAGCTCATGGCCGTGATCATCGATGCGGCTGCACTCGCGTTTCAAGAGTTCTTGGTGTTTCTTGCGATCGCTACAGATAATTTCCTTCTTGCTAGATTCTGAACCTTGTGGTTGGTGACAATTATCAATTGGTGAGAAGCCGAATGTTGTAGGGAGGTGTTGTATGGTGGTTGAAACGCCGGTCTGAGAAATCTCCGCCGGTAATACCGATGAGATGTTGTGTGCTTGAGACCTCGAAACTGGGGCGTGTAGGAAACTGTTACTCTTCCCAGGAGATTCATCCGCTACAGCTTGTGGATGAGCTTGTTGAGTATGGGTTGGAGAGAGATTCTGTGAATCACCAAGTGAATCGAAGAAATCTAGGTCAGATTGTTGAGTTGGAGGAATAGATTGTGAGTTGACATCTGCATAAGTCCATGGTTGTGTGTTGTAGTTTGGTAGATGGCTGGAGTTATTGAATGACTGAGTACTAAAAGATGAAGATTGATCAAATGATGGGAAGTCAAATGATAGATTATCATCCATGGTAGAGAAGGTGGTATCAAAATCATGGAAAGTATCGAAGTTGGTCATGTTGAAGTCGCTGTATTGGGTATCGAATCCTGGGATAGACATATCTGGGTTCCATTGGTTGAAGTCGTCTTCCGGAAAAAGAACAAAATCTTCAATGGCAAATGAATCAACGGGAGGACTACTTTTTTCAGAGTCTTGTGTTGTGTCTCGAGATAAAGAAGGAGTTGAGGCAGCAGGACTTGGGTTTGATTGTGAAGGAGGAGAAGGTTTGACTGATGTAGATGTTCTAGACATCTCTGTATGTGAGGACCGTCTATGAGATGGGTCACACTTTAATTCAATTAGCAATATTCGACAATGAGGTAAGGTAAGAAGACCCACTCTGATCTTCTTTCGCTTGCATTCATTGCAAGCTTTGATGATCCTCATCAGATGTGCATGCTCTCTCTGTTCTTTCGTTTTTGTACCTCGACCAGCAGAATTTGTAACATCGATACCATCTTTGGTCATGATTGAGAAGCCAGGTAGTCTCACCTCCGCAGGCTTCTTGATATCTTTCTTCGTCTTCTTTGCAACTCGTGACCCTCTAGTTCGATTTGGAGGGGTGCTAATTGAACCATAAGTGGAATCGGCAAAGGTAGCTGAGGAGGCAGGGCTAGGAGTGAAAATTGGTGGACTCAATCCTGAGGATTGTGATTGAGGACTTTGCTCGAAGTCCCATGGCATAACATCGTATCGACGAACGAGTGAACCAGTGTTGATATCAACGGTAGCATGGTTATAGAAATCAATTGTCACGGTGGAAAGCTTATCTTGTTTACAAGCATTTCCAAGAACGTAAGCATCAATCAATTCCTCAAGCTCTTTTGAACCAAGAGCAGGTTGGAATTGAAGTGGTGCACCCAGAAAAGGTTGGGTGATGGTGAAGGATTTGAAAGTAGGCATTTGATTTCCTGTAGACATTGTAGATTTGAATTGACTACAGCCTTATCGATTAGATAGATGATTTGGAGAAAGTGATAGGGTTTCTGGAATGATCAAGGGGTTTGTTCCAAGTGATTCTACTTGCCGTTGAATTCACAGAATCAACGACGAGAAGGTATAACCGTTGGAATAGATGAAGAGGAATCTTGCGAAGGAAAAGACAAAAAGGTTTGGAGGCCTGAAAGGAAATTCTGTATCTAATATGACTTTCCAGTTCACCTCACGCAGCATGTCATATTGAATCCTTGTTAAATCGCCATACCTATTTTGTACCGGCGAGTCTTATTGTGGATCTCATAGAATCGATATGATTGGTTCACATAATATTCAATGAGCAGTAGCCTTTTCGGCCAACCAAAAAAGGAAAAGCGTGGTTCCCCACGATTTTCTTCGCGTAACCATCAGATTGACAGCTGAAGGTAGTTTGGGTAGCTGTCTCATGGGGGTAGGTAAGGTTTGATATGATTGATCAATGGAACTCACTCATCATGCAATTCTTCATGCAATTCCCGTACAATGATACAATGATATCGGGAATTTCAAGGACGGGAATACTAAATTGATATAGACCTTTCTCGAGTGGCGCACTTGCGGGTTCAATGTTGACTTGTAATTTGATGATATACGGATAGATGATAGGTAGATGATAGATGACTCATATCTTCTCATATGCCTCACATATTCCGTTGCTCATTCTGCAGCCTTTTGAACCAAATACTACAAGTCTGCAACACTCTTCACGAGAGGACTCATAATTTGTGGGGCAAGGCTGATGAGTATGATTTCTACTCGGTGCATTATCTTTTGGGGACAGATGACTACCTCTCAATGACTTTAAGGTCGCGTCTGGAGATAAGAATTCTTTGGACCGGCCGAGTCTTAATTGCGGGACGGGTATGCGGATAAATACCACTCATTGATCGGACCCGATTGATCGACCCCAAGCCGGATAATTGATTAAAGTTGCCGATGAGGATCATTGATTTTTCGACTTCCAACGTCGATGATTTGGAAATGGTTGATCTAGCTGGCAATTTTGAAATGTCCATATTCAATCTTGAGATGAATAGTTAAAATTCGGGGTTATTTTGAGTTATTGGAGTGTTTATACAACAAATATCATGAAATAATATCCTAAGCATTAACAACACCAGTGCCAGCGTAAAGCTTCGATGAAACCCCCCCCCCGCCCCTCCAAAGAAAAAATATATTGCATCAAGGACTTCTGAACCTGAAAGTACCAGTACATGAGCCCTCAACACATCCGACCCATGAATACTCAATCATAAAGAGTTTTTGAAATGAAGTCTCGTCGATCTTTGAGCTTCATAGATCGACAACATATTTAGACGTTTAGTTTCTTGAGGACCATCACCTCATATATATATAATTCAATCTCATGGGATGAAATCACAGTATATTCATCTAAGTTATCTGCATTTGTAATAATAGTAACTTGAAACCCAGTAGCTCAATACTGAATACAAGTATATCAGTTATTTTCCTCGATAGTTTTGGATGGAGATATCTCTCTATCTATATATCTATCTCTCGCTCTATATCTATATATATATATCTCCAATCAACTCCAAAATCACAATTCTGCTGATACTGCACTGCACTGCAAGTGTAGATCACAAATCCAATCCAATCCAATCCATCCACCCAACCCCAACCCCAACCCAAGCAATCCTATCCTATCCTATCCTATCTGGTACAGTGAAAGTGTGTCAGAAGCACGAAGTTCTCATTATGCTACTGATTGTCTCTGTGCAGCTAGTATTGGCGTAACACTATCCTACCAAACCCAACCTCCCCCCCTCTTCTCTCATTCATATAATCACCTCAATCACCTAAAATACCCAGTCTACCTAGTCTACCCTAAGTAAATCTACTATTTCCATTTCCATTCTATCCCCCTCTCTCCACCCCCCTTTATCTACCCCCCTCTCTTCATCCCCCCTCTCCATCTATTCTCTCCATCCCCCCTCTCCATCTATTCTCTCCATCCCCCCTCTCCATCTATTCTCTCCATCCCCCTCTCTCCATCCCCCCTCTCTCCATCCCCCCTCTCTCCATCCCCCCCTCTCTCCATCCCCCCTCTCTCCATCCCCCCCTCTCTCCATTCCCCCTCTCTCCATCCCCCTCTCTCCATCCCCCTCTCTCCATCCCCCCTCTCTCCATCCCCCCTCTCCATCTATTCTCTCCATCCCCCCTCTCTCCATCCCCCCTCTATCTATTCCATTCATCCCCCCTCTCCCCATCTATCCATCCATCCCCCCCTCTCTCCTATCTATTCCATTCCATTCCATTCCATTCCATTTTATTTAATTTCATCTAGGTAGTTTAACTCAAATTTCAAATTTTAAATTTATAAATATTAAATTTCCATTTTTCACTTCCCTTCATTTCACTTTTTCCTCCTCCCTTCCCTTCTCTCCCTTCTTTCCTCTTCACTTCTCTCCCTTACTCTGCACTCATTTACTAACTCATTTACTAACTCACACACACACACACACTCACTCCGCACTCATTTACTAACTCACACACACACACACACACTCACTCCGCACTCATTTACTAACTCACACATACACACACACACTCTCTCTACACACACATCAAAATATAAAGAATTCCCAAAAAAAATGTAAAAAAAAAAATTTAATTTCGCTTTCGCTTTCGCTATTGCCATACCATACAATGCCATGCCATACCCAGCAGACCCAGGCAGACCCAGCAGGTAATTTTTTTTTCTTTCTCTTGGGCCTCAAATCATCTCACATCCTCATCTTCATCCTCATCCTCATTCTCATTCTCATCCTCATTCTCATCCTCATCCTCATCCCAACTCCCAACTCCTCCTATTCCTATTCCTATTCCTACCCCTCCCCTCCCCTTCCCCTCTTCCCCTTCATATTCATCCATCGCTAATGTTCGCTCGCTCGCTCGCTCGCTATCTCACTTTATGGCACATTCAGACTATAAACATACACAGGAGAATTTCCATTGGTTCTTCCTTATTCATACGCGCTCTTCCCTTCCCTTCCCTTTCCTTCCTATCTCGCTGGCCTCATTTCCCATCCATTCATGCCACCATTCCATCCGTTCCTAATAAAAGGAATCAAAAAAAAAAAAATCAAAAACAAAAAAAACATTTCACAATCCCCACTCCCGCCGAATGCCCCTGCTATCCGACCATTCCCGCATCGCCTAGCGCCATCAAAACAACTACTTTGTATAAAGTATCGCATTTTTTGAGCTTTCCCTATGTGTATGCATGCCAATTGTATATCGAAGACGAACCCCACCAGTTTGAAACCCATTGTGCAAGTTTATGAACCCTCTGTGACCAAAAACAAAGCAAAACTTGAAGAAAAAGAATCGAAAACAAACCCAAACCAGAAAAGTCTCCCGGACCAGAACCAGAACCATATCGCTTCGCAAATGCATAGATAGAAAACCATAACAAAGTATCCATCTGAGTGAATGGGTTTTTCAAAAACCCCTCTTTTTAATTTCTCTTCTTTTCACTTCCATTGGTTGATCCATATGTCGATCGACATGAAGAGGAAATCTATAACAACCATAAAACACGCTTATTTGATGACAGCCAAGGAGATCCGATATTTAAACACTTCCCTTCCGCCCTTGTGCATTTTCGGTTGCAAATATCGCACCTACCAAGGCACATCGTTCAAACTGCATTCAAGATACCCAAGCTAAGGCACTTGGATCTTACGCCCAACAGGTTCTTGGGATAAACCTTCCATTCGAACGTTGAGTGATCCCTCGAGACAGTCTCACCTTGGCTTTAATCCCATCAAGTAAACCTCCGTCCCTGTTCCCCATGATCTAACCACCCTTGCGTTCACTTTCGTTGACTGGGAGTTTTTCACCATGAGAATTCCCGCCATTAGCAGTCTTAGCCTCATGAGGACCTCGCCCCTTCTTGCCCTTATTCGGAATCTTCTGCCAGCTTCCGGACGATGATCCAGGTCCACTGCCCTCACTCTTAACAGATCTAGTATGTCCATTTTGTTTCAAATTGGAGGTAGATTGCTTGATTGATTGCTCGGTTCCTATCGAATGCTTTAAATTCGTCTTTGGTTGTTCGGCTTTATACTTATCCGAAGTTGAAGCAGATCCATTGAATTTAGGATTCTCGAGCTTCCTGTTGATCGTCGGTGAAGGTGTGCGCGTCTCATACACAGGCGAGAGATGGGTGAACTCCTTTTGAAGGATGTCGTTATTGCCATGCGCAATGTCTAAGGGTGACATACCGCCATTTTGAGAATTGCGGATCAACCTGTTCCTCGAATTGGGTGATAATCGTAATGACCCGCCGAGATTATCGGCAGTGGAGTACCCATTCGTAGAGACAGATTGATAACTACTGGCACCATTTGTAGGGACCAAATTAGAACTAGATCCATTAACGACCAAAGGGGAATCCTCGCTTGGGAAGCTTCGTAAATCTCTTGGTGTAAGCTGCCCTGAAAGATCTTCCCCCAACGAGATATCACTCTCAGCAAGAGACGCTTGGGATATTGATCCAACAGATCCTCTGGTGTGGGGATTTCTGTGTTCGACTGACCCCTCACTCGCCAGATTAGCTTCATAATCCCTTAAATTAAGACCTCCTGTAGAACCATTCACGACCAAAGGTCCATGATTGTTCAAGTTGCGGATATTGGAACTTGACATCGTATACTGGGTTGGGGCAGACTGTGCCATTGTGAAATGCCCATCATTACCTAGGGGAGAGGGCGACCGAGAAGGATTATGTTTCATGCGATCACGAATTGATTGTGGCAGTTGATCGGTTGACAATCGACGTCGACTTCCTGACATATCTCCGAACGAAGGTATCGCTAAAGGTATATCCCTGCGGCTATATGTGTGTGTTGGCTCATTGACATAATATCCAACATACTCCTTTGGTGTACTAAGCTCGGGTGGAGTAGTGGCCGTTCGCCTCGACTCATATCCTTGCTCATTGCTCTCGTCTGAGATGAAATTGGGTAAAGGAAGTCCATTGGGTTGTTGTCGTAAGGGTTGATACAATCCATGTCCATTGTTACCATGGGCTGGATGGGCATTTCCTTGCAACAGGGGCGAAGGGGCGGTACGAGTCCCGGGTTGTGAATGTGACCTAATGGACCCATTTTGAGCCATGTTGGAACCCGAACCATTTGTAATGCTGGACCGATGCACACTCCTCCTCACCTCGGGCACAGCAGCACTCAACTGCGGTGAAGACGGGTTCGTATTTGATGTTGAATATGCGTACATGGGTTGCCCAGCATATTGAAGAGGATAAAAATACATACCTTCTGGTCGTATAGGAGCCGTTAGAGGTCCTTGATCAAATGAAGGGGTTTGATTTCGATCGGCTGCTTGTTGTTTAATCGGCATGGCACCGCCTTGTATTCGGCTCTGGGATTGTGCATATGCTTGAGCCTGAGCTTGAGCTTGAGCGTGAGCCTGAGCTTGCTCTGCATACGATTGTTGCATCAACTGCATCCTTAACGTATTTTCTTGCGCCTGTAAAACAGAATATGTCGTGTAAAGATGATTGTGCAACTGCACTTGTGCTTGTTGCTGAACCCACTGCTCTTGCGTAGATATACTCGGCGGCATCCCATGTTGTTGATACATCTGATTATCGTAATTACTATTAGATGATCGGCGGCTGCCATTTGACGAATTGCGATTTGAATGGCTATTACGACCACCACGATGACCTCCTCTACCATTCCTATGCGGGGGATGACTGGCAGTCAATGTTGGCTTTTTAGATGGAGGTGGCTTCTCCCAAACTCGCTCCTCTGCCTTTGGAAACTCAAACTTTTCACAACACTCATCCAGTTTACCAACAGATACGAGATCAAACGCCCTCCTCATCTCCTGGTGGATTCCACGGAAGGAGAAATTGTCTGCGGTATTCCCAAGATTGCGACCCACATTGAATGGCTCCTCCACACACAGCATATTGTTCGTTCCTATCGACCAACCCTTCTCCTGCTTCGATATTTGCTTTCCACTTCGGACCGAGACCACTTGTTTGTCATAATCGAATTCGTGCCCATAGAATCGAAAAAACTGAAATAGAAGTTCTCCCAATGTTGACTTATTTTTCTGACCAAACTCCTTCAGTGCGTCGACATCGTCTCCGAAGCTGCTCTCGCCGCCGTCCTTCGTTGGCAGCTTGAGATGAGGTCGCTGGTGTAGTGCTGGTAATACGGGAGGTTCTAGGCTTTGTAGAAAATTGATGATCATGCATATCCAAGTATAGGAACTCAATGTCGCACCAAATGCTATTAATTGTGAGTAGAAGATTTGGACCAAAACGTTGCCCTTGCTTACCAGCATCATTGATGACCCTTGACTTTGTCCAATGCTTGATGATCATAGCCAAGGGCCTCACTCGAGGATCAATCTCGATATATGTCTTTATCATCCGAGTGTTCTCTAGGGCCAGAGTATTGTTGACGTTCATATCGCAGAATAGCTTGAGTTCTGGGTCGAATATCTTGACAATCGGAACCTTCGCAGTCGAAACACATATTACCTTTTGCATACCATCTGGAAAAAAAAGTATCAGCCATGGTCATCGAGTGAGTTCACAGAGACTTACTCTTTGCAAGTAATTCTGCAATCATGCATACACCCTCCATCACCTTCCAGTCTGTTGTTATGCATATATCAACTAAAATTATTAGTAGGGTTTTTCCCCATCATGACTTCTTTTCACTTACCATCGGACTCATCTGTACAAAGCAAATTGCCAGAGGACCCGAAAACATGTACCCGTATATCATGCCCAGGCCACTCATTGTTGAACATATCTTCCAACTTTAACACCAGCTTCCTTCTCCTGTCGTCAGTTTCTGCTGTTGGCAATAATCGATCATACAATTCGCGCATGTCTGTGGACAATTTTCTCTCCTCGTCCTCCGATAGTTTGCTTTTAACATCTGAATCCTTCAATTGCTCTAATCGATCATCCCCATCGATGTAACCGAAGCGCCGCCTTGTGAAAGCCATGGCCGTCTCATATGGACATCTTCGTGGGGCGGGAGGTGGTCTTGAAGGTAGGGTTATATTCGATTCAGAGTATGCTGATCTAGGGGAATGGCTGCCAGGGGCACTCGGTGAAGGTTCTCTCGACTCGAAAGAAAAATTCCTCGCATGCTGATGTGGTGTGGAAGGTACGGAATTCGATTCTCGAGATAATGTAGAATTTTGATGTTGTATGACTGGTCGTGGAGGGATTTGAGCTGTCAACTCGAATTTCTTGCCCGGCATCGTTGCTGATATCTCCTTCTCTGTTATGAGAGCGCGCTCGCCTTTATTGGATTTTCGTACGTCCCTATTCCCATGACCGCCCCTCGC
The DNA here is from genome assembly GCA_025890175.1 of Ciborinia camelliae. Taxonomy (NCBI): domain Eukaryota; kingdom Fungi; phylum Ascomycota; class Leotiomycetes; order Helotiales; family Sclerotiniaceae; genus Ciborinia; species Ciborinia camelliae. The sequence goes on from JANPYM010000013.1 coordinate 183,372, forward strand.
AGCAGGTTTATGTTTTCGTTCAGTGCTAACGCCACTTGAGCTGGATCTCTGTCCTGGCACAGCCTGAATATGTTGTGCTGAGAGTAGTGGGGGGAGTGGTGCGGTTTGCAGTCCAGTGTTTCTGCCTGAAGAAATGAGCCTGTTGTACCGTACAAGTTGTTGTTGGTGAAATGAAGGTTGTTGGGGGAGTAAAATGGGAAGAAATTGAGTTGGAAGCTGAGGGAGACCAGGAATACTCGGCGAGGAGCTGGAATTTGAATCGGCGTGGGTATTGCGCCGCACAAGTTGCGACCACTGTGCAGATTGATATTGATATTGAGAATTACCTGTAGAAGGCTGGCCCTCCATCAAACTTATAGATTCCTTCCGTCGTAGGTGAGGATTTGCCGTTTTGTCTCGACGATGTGTTGAGGACGTCCGTCAAGAAATGACAGGCGGGCAATCGAAGCAAAGGCAAAATGCTCTTGCTGAGATTAAAGACGATGGAGGTAGCCACGCGACTATGGAAAAGAGAGAGAATAAAGTCGTTTCCCCAGAACTTGATGTATATTTAAAATCTAAACAATCGTCGTCATAGGGGTCTTAATTCGTAGGTGGGAGAAGGGAGATTCGGGAGGTTGTATTATTTTCCTTTCGAGATTGTGCCCCCTTCTAAGAAAGTGATGATATTGAGATTGTAAGTGTGGTCTATGTATTGGTCCCTCGCTATTCTTTAATTCCGGACCATAGAAATTCGTATTGAAATTGAAGAGTGGAGAAAAAAAAGGTCCCAGGGAACTCGTTGCTTGAGAATCGACGGTATATTTACGAGTTTCTGCTCTGCTGTATGAACGTATGCACGTATGAACATATAAGAAGAATTATTCCCCTTCTTTTTTAGAAAATGTTCGATTTGAATGAGTGAGAAAGTAATTTGGTTGGGTAGAAAGAGAATTGGGAATTGGGAAGATTTCGCTTTGTTCTCAAAGTTGTACCACTCTACACACTTTTCATACAATAGAGTGAGTGCGTGAGTGAGCGAGGTACTGTAGTGGGAGGAGTAAAGCAGCACTTTTGACTTTAGATGCTGGATGGGTGGCTTCCTCGATTAAAATGGGACACTAATAAGCATTCATGGTCATGTACGGTCTGGCAATGGAAGCAACAACAGTGTGAGGAAAGAGGCAAGAGGTGAGAGGTGAGAGGTGAGATGAGAGGGAGGTGGTAATAAGACGAGAAGGAAGTAATGGCTTAAGAATTGCCCTTTCCCTTCGCTTTCCCTTATATTCAATACCTATTCTCCTATCTCAAGAAGTCAAGGGTTAATATATGATTCGCTAACTACCTAGGTACATATACCGGTACTCTATTCAAGTAGGTAGGTAGGTATTCCGTATTGATTTGATATATATTGACTTCACAAATAGCAATTATCATCGGTGAATCAATTGAATGTACATTAATAAAGAGTCTTGTGTGAGGATATTACCTATTCATAGTACGATATTCAATTCAACCTTAGAAGGTAATGAACGAGGAGATTGTACCTGCTTTTCATTTATATATACTGTACTAGGTTGATATACATCCATTCATCTCATCCCTCTCATCATACCATACGGGTAATTCTTATTAGACTACGGAGTGCCTAGGTACGTACATACTGTATTGCTCACTTGCACGAGTACATGAACGCCTACCTTAGGTATTGTAGGATTTATTCACAACATTAGTTCACTGCTGGTGGATTTGTTCATAACATAACACAGCATGCCCAGTGTGCAGAATCCCCTACTCAAAGCACCAGTACCGCACTGGATGTATACCAGCCCTGGAGGTGTATGATACGAGCAATAAGAATAATGGCCAAAGCTAAAAATCCAATAGCCAAGTCTCGTCTACTGACTTCTTGCCCCAACTACTCAAACCTTACCTCGTGCCCATTCATAACCTCGGAAAATATAATTTCAATTCCCTAGGTTTGTAAGCCTTCTCCTTTTGTTTGACCATCTAGCTAGCCATTCACATCTCAAGTAATACTGTGTGTGATTGTGTGACCTCAATATAGATATGTGCCCACCCAAATTGCATCACATCACAAATCCCCAGTCCAGCATAGATATCTCCGCATGGGTACAAAGAAGTTTCCAGTTCTTCCAAGGGTGCTTCTTCGCTGGTACTAAATGTACTTTTGTAGAGTACATGCTACATACAGGAAGGAAGGAGTTGGAAGAAAACGATTACGAGTAACAAGTTGGTTGGTAACTTAGTTGTATACCTAGGTAAAGTAAGTTTCAGCCCTGGAGAGAGACTCATTCCTTTGAGGGGCCATTCTCATTCAGCTCCTCTATCCAAAAGCTTCATCACATCACGATACCCCCATATCATGAATTATTAGACGTAAGTGCGGTACGGTAGTACCTTGTGCTAGTTACCCATGTGCATACTATGTGTGGGCTGTATAACGAGGTAGCTTTTAGGTCCCAGTGCGGTGCATTGCAGTGAGCCTGTCTGTGGTGTTCTTGCGCCGTGCGGGTATCTTGTAAGATGATAATCCTCGGGATATCACACTTTACTCCTCCTCTCTTCAAGGAATCCGGAATCATCAGTCTGACACGAGGTGGAATTTACCTCGCGGTACAGCTTATGAGAAATTAAGCCAACTTGACGCCATGAAGTGTATTATGTGGAAGGAAAACCGAGAGGAAATCCATCCAATGCCTAGATGGGTATGATATTATTGACATGAGAAAACGGCCTAGACAAATCCAACAGATCTAGGTATATAGATATAAATATAAATCCATCCACCTTTTATGAATTCCCTACCTAGCTACATGCCTAGCTAGTCCTGTATTTAATATATTATTATTTAAGACCATTTGTTCTCCTGGTTCATTCTAATAGAACCCCGCCTGCAGGGCTTAACCATAATCCTTATTAATACATCCGAGACGAAGGGGTTCAGACTTCGCCTTTCTCGAATCTCGATTTCTCAATTCCCCATTATTCAATCATTTTAATCTATTATAATTTAGAGATGATGTTTCTCAAACCGTTCATTATACTCCGTACACCTCCTCTCCTCATACCATTGACTGAAAGCTCTTCGAAGATTAAACTTCCGGGATAATAAGGTAGGTAACCACAAGTCAAGAGTCAAGAGTCAATAATATGTATCAAAATATTGGTACCTCCTTAATCTTCGACCTTGTTGACCTCGGGGAATTCTGGAAAAGTCTGAAATGATATAAAAGACAAAGGAGTATTTCTTTCCAACATTTATCATTGTCCTTCTAATCTCTATTCAAATTTAATCTCCTTGAATCTCGAAAGATTCTGGAATCTTTCCGATATGATCCATCAAACTACCCCGTACCCGTACCCGATATCCTTCCAAAGAATATTCCTTTGTTTCGATAATTATGAATACCTGGTAGGCAGATAATGAATGAATTCTTTGAAAGACTATTGAACCATCAGTTCTCTCAAAAGAAATCTGGGGGAAAATGGCACAAGCTCACTCTCCTTACTATTGTCCACCCTTTTCCTTTGAGAAATCCTATTACCTACCTACCTAATCAGTTAAATGAATACATTGTTCATTTCCCTGCTCTACCTTCCCTTCCCTCCCGAGTTCTCCCTCACTCATGTCGCCAGAAGTCTAGATGTAGATGATAAACTCCAAACGCAAAAAAGAATCAAGATATTATTCCATCCATTATCCCATTCCATTTTCCATTATTTATGATTGATTTACCTATCCATCCCGTCCGTCACCGTGGTACGTGTTAGCTAGCGTACCGGGGATTTATACTTCCTGACAGCGCGAATACATTAACCCTAAGATGTCAAAACGCAACAAAGGGTTTATGTTTACGCCACAATGGGATCCTCTATAACCGTCAGGGTCCTTTCTATTCTAGGTAACTTCTTTGAAGATCTTCCGAGGCTTACTTGCTCTTTTCTTTTCTTCTTCATAAATGCATATGACCGGGGACCGGGACCTTCAAGTGCCGACATGTGGATGTATGTATGGATGGATACTGTACATACTTCCTTTATATATTAGAAATCTGATATATCATACATACATACGGATACAGTACTCAACATGATTACATACAATACTACCTAGATACCTATGTATATATGCCGGTCACATTTTCTCAAGTCCCTTTTAATCTCTGCTCAACTCAACTAATTACTTTCTTCTTCCGCCTTTCTTCCATACCTAGGTATCTAGACTCACTTCTCGTCGTCTTTTCTTCATTTGATAGAACAAAGCTTTGGAATCATTCCTTCCGCCCATAACTTATCGTATCACCTACCTAGAATACCAGGGATTCGATGAAGAAACTCAATAAATTCAATCATACGACACCTACCTGATGATATCTTCCCATTCCAAACCATGAAGGTTATTCTTGGGCCTTGGCACTCCTCCTTAATCTTCTCTTCTCCTTGCTGTCCACTGCCCTCTGCTCATTAATCACAACACCCCTCGGTTTCGAATCTCGAATCTTGATGTTGAATGCTCAATCTATACGATATCACCCATACGATATCTCTAATCATTCTCTAAAAATCCCTATTGCATACATACATACCTACAATATATTCAAGTTTCATCTCAACTTAACTCATACAGTACCACCCATCCCTTAACATCCTTAACATCCCAATCCAATTAAACTACAAGATACCATAACATACACACACACATACATACATACATACATACATAGGTACTTACCTAACAACACCTGGGCAATAATACATTAATAATCCCTAAACATCTACCTATCTAGCATCTAACATCTACACATTTTCATTTTCCCTTTCTTCAACCTCGAACTTTTCATAATCCAATGCAATCCAATCCAATCCAATAAATATTCCTTCTCTCCTCTTCCCTCTCTTCTCTTCTCTCCTCTCTTTCCTCTCCTCTAATCATCATCATCATCATCTATCTCCCCTCAAACATCAAACATCAAACATCAAGCCTCCCAGCCCACTCCAATCCAATCCAATCCAATCCCATCCAATCAGTTCCCACATCGAATTTCCAAGGCGCCTGCACCTACACCTGCATCTGCACCTGACATACACACAAACGCTCTCTTTCTCTCTCTCTCTCTCTCTCCCGCTTTGGCTTTTGGCTTTTGGCTTTTGGCTTTTGGAATTGGGACCCGGACCGTGACTGGGACTAGGACTGGGACTAGGACTGGGACTGGGTCTGGGTCTGGGTCTGGGACATCATTTATGATTTATGATTTCCAGTTATCTTTATCTTTGTTGATTTATAAATGGGTTGATGGATGGATGGGTTGGTTAATGAATAAAAGAGTAGATAGACTGATTGGTTGATGGATATATATATATGAATTAGAAATTGAATAGAATATAATATACATATACATATATGTACACAAACAAATAAACAGACAAACAAATTTATAAGGTTCTCTCTCATTCGCTCGATATATTCACATATAAGGGTTGGAAATATCGATATGGTATCCGAACCCCCCTTTCCCCCTTCTTTTTTTTTCTTGAAAGAATGAATGGATGGATGGATGAATGAATGATATATATATACATATCTACCTACCTCCCTCCCTCCATGCCTCCCTCTCTATATACCCAGAAACCAAATCAAAAACCCAACTATATAAAAACTTCCTACTTCAAAAACTATTTCTTTCTTTCTCTCTTTTTTTTTCCTTTTTTCGTTATCTTGCTTGTTATATATGTATCTATATATACATTTATATATCTATCTATCTACTTACAAATATATATATATAAGAATCAATTTCCCGAATATTCATAGATGGGGAAATATATTTATATCTAGGTATTTATTTATCTTTTTGTGAATTTTTTTTGGGGGGGGATGGGGATTGGGATTTGAGTTAGATATTGAGTTGAATATTGGTATGTTGAATTTTGGGGGGGGGGGGGGGAATTGTGAATGATGATGATGGTGGTGGTGCGGATTTTGTTAATGACGCGGTTAATGTTAATGGAGAGGTTTGATTATGATTATGATTACTTATGTGTCTTATATCTTATTCTATCCTATCTATATTCTATATCCCATATCCTCTCATTATGTTTTGTACTTTCTTTCTTTACCTAATTCCCTCCCCTCTCCTCACCCCATTCTCTCTTTTCTCCTCTCCCACCCCCACCCCCAAAGACCCCCTTATCAACTTTCTGACAATCATAATAATCTTATTTTAACCTTTCCAACCCTCCTTATTCTCTTTATTATCCTTACCCTCCTTACCCTCCTCACCCTTCTCACCCTCCTCACCCTTATCCTCCTTACCCTTTTTACTCTTCTTACCCTTCTTACCCTCCTTACCCTTCTCCTTTCTCAAACAACATCCTCTCCTCCCCGCCAATCCGTCCATTCCCCTTCAATCGATTCAATCCATCGCACCTCATTGTTCACTACTCACTCCTCACTCTTCCGCATATCTATCTATATTTTGCCAAGGTACTGGGATTATGCGGGTGGTTTGTTTTGTGTTTTGTTTTGGGGGAGGGGGGAAAGATGGAGAGACTCTGTTAAACCTAACCCTTTTTGGGGGGGGGGGAATTCTTATATTGAATTTGAATTTGAGTTGAATTTGAATTTGAGTTGAATTTGAATTTGAGTTGAATTTGAATTTGGATGATAAGATTGGTTCCGGTTTTAGAATAGTCGTTATACCTACTTACTATACTTAAAGTTTTCTTTGCAATATGACACACTTCCTCACCCCCTTCCCCAAACGTTCCCTCACTCCCTCCCCTCACCTCTCCCCCCCCCAAAACCCAAAAACATCCCCTCTCAATCTTCCCCTCTCAATCTTCCCCTCTCAATCTTCCCCTTTCAATCTTCCCCCCTCAATCTTCCCCCCTCAATCTTTAGCACTTAAGTAAAGCACTTAAGTAAAATACTTACACTTACCTCCTAATCAACCATCGACCTTACTCTCTTCGATCCCTCGTTTTCTTCCCTTCACACTTCTTTTATATGTTTCGGATGTGTTTTTGTTTTTTTATTTTGATTCTTTGCCAAAAAGGATGGATGGAGGTAAGGGATTTTGAGCATGGGCATACAAATGGGTATGGATATGGATATGAATATGAATATAGGAAAGGATATACAGAAAAAAATTATATACGCATTTTATCTCTAGGGTATATTTTGTTGGTGTGTTGGTGGCGATGGGATTACAGAGTTTGCGGGGGAGTTGGAGTTTGAAGTTTGAGGGGGGAGGAGAGGAGGGAGAGGAGAAAAAAGAAAGGAGAGAAGGGAGAGGAGAGGAGGGAGAGGAGAAGAGGGAAAGGAGAGGAGAAAAAGAAGAAAAAGGAGAAAAGAAAAAGAAAAGGAAAGAAAGGAGAGAAGAGGAAATTTGATGTTGGGGGATGGATTGGATGGATTGGGTTGGATGGAGATGGTGAGGGGAAAGAGTTTCCTTGAAGAGAGGAATTGAGTTTTAATTTCTTCTTCTTCTTCGCCTTCTTCTTTTGGAGGAGGATAGAATGAGATATAGTGGATTCATCCTTTCCTCCCTCCCTCCCTCCTCCCAACGATACAATATAAAACTAAACTAAACAAGATGAATCAAGACGAGATGAGAAGACAACCAAGGTAAGGTAACGAAATAACATACGTACAACGAGACGCATGGCACGGCACAGGGAAACGATCAAATAAAGTGGTTCAAGTTGGATCATCTGTATATATTTGGGAAAGGAAAGGAAAGGGAAGGGACTGAGGGGATTGAGATTGGATGGGATGGTGGATGATGGATTGGGGTTTTATATTTATTACTTCTATATCTATCTAGTATATATATAAAAGGAAGGAAAAGATGAAGGAAAAGATGAAGGAAAAGATGAAGGAAAATAAGTCATGAGAGAGGAAAAGGAAAAAGAAAAAGGGATATTCGCTTATCTTACCTATTTGATTGATATTAATACCTATAAATACCTACCTATCTACCTATCTACCTACGTATCTAATATTAAATAAATAGATAATCTATATACCTACTAGATACCTAGATAGATATAGATAACCTATCTACTACCGACCCGATCGATAAAGGGGGGGAGAGGGGAAGTACGTTGACCTCTTTATCTAGTATCTCTCTATCTAGGTCGGGTATCTATATACCTACATACATAAATCCCTTCCTTCCCTTCCTTCTCTTTCTTTCTTTCCCCTAATTTCCTCCAACTCCAAGAAAACAAAACAAAAAAAGTAAGAAAGAAAGAAGAAAGGATATACATAACGGACTTAAAGTATAAGTACCTAACTTAGATATATCTTTTTTCATCCTTTTCCTCTCCCTCTCCCTTTCTCTCTCCCTCTCCCTTTCTCTCTCCCTCTTCCCCATAACATGTCACGGCAAATACCTACCTACCCATCTACCTAGAGTAAAAATCGAATCCTTATCCACAAATCTAGAACCTCAACTTGAATACCTCAGCATCGTCCTACAAAAAGTGATCGTTTTAAGATAGATAGATATATCTTATCTAAGGTATATCTATCTACCTTATTATTCCTGTTTATGGATGAGTAGATATTTTGGTTAAATATTTTGATATTTATGTAGGTGTGATAAATGTAAGGATGAATATCTTTTGTAATTAGATATTTAATTTTTTGGATATATATGTGTGTATATATAGGTATATATATGTATGTATGTATATAGATATATAGGTAAGGTAGATAAGGTAGATAGAAAATTACAATCCTATAGATTTATATATAAATAATAGAAAAAATAAATCGGGTTCTTTTTATCCATCTATTAATCCCATCCAACCCCCCTCCCCCCAAAAAAATTAACTATATCTCATCTCGGAATCGCATTGCATTGCATTGGATCAGATCAGATAGGAGTATCGAGAACTTCCTTCCCTCTTTTCTCTTTCATTCTTTCATGATTTACATTACATACCATACATGATTCATCTAGATCCAGATACAGATCCAGATATCATATCATATTATATCCATCTCATCCTATCCCGAGACTGACTGACTGTTGTCTTGATCTTGATCTTGATTTTGATCTGGAGAAAATAGACAAGACAAGACAAGGATTAGGATGTATTGGATTAGCCGCACATAGCGCCCATAGCGCCTCGCTCCCATTATAGAAAATTGGGGACGGAATTTGGTACTGAGTGATTTGATGCATGAATAGATGGATTGATTTGATAGGTAGGTAGTTAGGCCTTAGAATTTAGGAATTAGAATTTAGGAATTAGGATTTTATATTATATAGAGGTCATTTTAAAAAGATGAAGATCAGTGCCGCGTACCTATATATATATATATATATAGTAGGTATAGATGAATACCTAGGTAATGATTAAAGACCCAAGAGGACCTTGATTGAGAGAGGAAAGATGTATTAGATTAGTTATTCCTGATTAATTAATTAATACCTACCAAAGCTTTAATAAAGAAATCATTCTGTTTTGGGCATCTTATATATAAAATATAAATGGGGTAGAATGTCTGGGATTTCGAAGTGATGGATGGATTGGATGCCTTGGAAACATCATCTAGAACTAAGGTTCTGTCTATGTTACCGGATGGATTTAGATAGGTAGGTAGGTAAAAATCAATGATGAATAAGGCTGAATGGAAAATAAAATTCTATCTCACTCATTCTTCATGAAGAAAGTCATACATACCACTGAAAATCCTGTTTATATGAAGAATCAGCCTTATTACCTATTAGCATCTGGAAAGGTAGGTAGGTAAGGTCTAGTAGGTAGGTCATAATAATACTTATCAACCATTTTTCCCCGGTACAAACCTATCTACCTAAGGTATCTATCTATCTATCTTCATGTCATGTCATGTCATATCAAGAGCAGGAGGGATGGATGAGGAGAGAAAAGTTCGTACAACCACCCCCCCTTCTTTCGTCGATCCCATTCGTTGGTTGAGTGCGGAATATCAATCATGACCAAAATCAATCGAAAATCCTGATGTGCCATTCATCCATCCATATCTTGATATCTTGATATCTTGATATCAATGATCAATGATCAATGATCTTCATACCCATACCCATAAGCATCACCGCGTTATCGATATCGATTTTAAAAAGTGAGGTGTGAAGAATAGGTAGGTAGGTACCTAGGTATTGATCCAAGAAATAAAAGTGGAAATATAAAGGATGGGAGAGAGAAAGTTCAGTACTGGTAGATGTTTTTCTTTTGGATGAACAATTAATTCATTACCTTCCTTAGGTACCTGTAGCTACCTACCTATTGGTACCTTATTGGTACTGTCCTCGAATATATGAATAGATTTTATGTTACGGAAACCAGCGGTTTGGTAATTGGTACCTAGGTAGGGAGGTAGGTACGTACCTTTTTATATATAGAACTGCTAGGTATAGATACCTAGGTAGGTACATACCTGGCTGGGTAGGTAGGTACCTACCTAGGTAGCACTACAAATCGTTAGGGAGGAAGCATTGACACAACGATAATAGAGGGATTTAGCAAAATTTCCACGCTAGCTAACTCTAACGCTATACACTAATTTAATGTAATCCCGCGCAATAAGCTATCATTAATTTAATATAATATAATATTGATTAATATTTCAATTTATTATCAAAATTTGTATTTAATAAATATTGTATTTTTAATTAATATCTAAAATAATAAATTTTGAAAATATACTTTTTTTAGTAATTGTATATATTATTATTATAATTATCGATAATCTTAATTATAAATATTAACAATATTTTTTTTATTAATATTAATGTAATACCCTTAATTTAAAATTAATATTATTAGAAAATATCTTTAAACTCTTTTAATTCCAAATACCAAAACTATTACAATTAATATCTTTATTTTAACTTTATTTTATTATCTATAAAGAAAAGGTTATTATTAATCCTATTACTATTTTTGCAATAATATATATATAATTATATTATCCAATTCGATTAACTACTTTTACAAATATATTCAGAAAAAGCCTTAATTAGTTTTTTATAATATTTAATAATATTTATATATATATTATTATACATTTTAAAAAAATATTATAATAGCATTTTCAATTTTAAAATTATTAATGTTTACAAAAATTTATTATTAATATAAAATTTATTATTTTTAGAATAAATTATATATATAATTTTATAAATAATATATTCAAAAAAATTTATTATCCAAAAAAAAAGTATTATAATTAAAAAGCTATATATTTTAAATATAAACATACACATAAACTAATATAATAAACAATAATTATTCCTAATCTTTTAATTTTTTTATTATTAAAACTCTTTTTCGGTTTAATAAATAATTAGTCGATATAATAAAAAAATAAAGTTAAACAAAATATTTATAATATTATATTCGAAAAAAATTTATTATATATATATAAAAATTCTATATATAATAATATATACAAAATATTATATTTATTTAAAAGAAATAAAAAAAAGGGGGGGCGGTATAATATTTCAAATCAAGAAAAACAATTTAATATGCATTTTGCTTTTATATATATTATTATAAAACAATACTTTGAAAAAATTAAATTATTATAAAAGTTTATTATTTTTTCGAAAAGTTTAAAAGCAGAAAACTAATTTATAAATATATACTATATAATAATAATTTTATTAATTAATTACTAAATATACTTAAAATATAAAGATGGGAATATAAATCGATTTAAAATCAAATTTTTTATAATAAAAAAATATTTAGATATTAATATTATATTAAATAAACAAAGGATTATAATATAAATCTATTTAATATTATTAAGAAGATCTACTATTTATTTTATTATTTCAAATTTAAATATATTTAAATTATCTTTTTTCATTATTTTACTTTTAATTTTATTAATTTAAAATTTAAGTTTAACCTTCAAACTTTTCAATTTATTATTTAATTATTTAAATAATATTATTCTTATATATTTCCCTCCCCTTTTTTTTTTCAAACCTTATTTTTTTATTATTATATTAATAAGTTTTTAAAATGATTTTGTATTTTCAATCTATAAATTGAATTTCTTTTTGCAAATAAAAATAATTATATTAAAAAGGTTTTTATTATTAAAAGGATTCCCATCGAAATTTTATATAATTTTATTATTTATAAAGGGATTTTCCTTTTTCTTATTTATTAAAACCCTCTTTCGATTTATAGTAATATATATGTTTCGTTTTTATTGTTTAATACCCTTAATTTTTTTTTTTCTTTTTTTAATAATATATTTATATACATTTATTTTATTTTTATAATATTTTATTATAAAAATTCATTTATTGAGAATAGTATTAAAAGAACTATTAAATCGAATTTTATTTAAATCATATTTTGCTAATACTTTTTTATATGCCGTTATTTATAAATCTATAACTTTGATTTGATTCCTTTATATTTGTGTTTCAATATCTTTATTATAAAATTTATTAATTTAATTAAAAAATACAATTTTTGTTTCCGATTTTTATATATTTTTAAACTAAATTATTATATATATATAATTTGTTTTGTACACATTATCCCAATGGTTTTTATATTGAAAAAGTATAGGGGTATTATTAGGTCCTAAGATAAAAATAAATTCGAAAAAGAAGGTAAATTCGAAAAAAAAAATAAATTTGAAAGAGGGGGTAGGTTCAATAAAGAAGGTAAATTCAATAAAAAAGGTAAAAATAAAAAAAATAGGATTAATAAAAAGAGTAGGATTAATAAAAAAGATAAAATCGATATAAAAGGTAGGATTGATATAGAAAGTAAAATCAATATAAAGAATAAAATCGATAAAAAGGATAAATTTGGGTTTAATTGAAATTTGTAAAAAGACTCTAAAATAATCTATAGGGTTTGCAAATTATAATATATTTTGAATAAAAGATAATTAAATTAAATTAGGGATAAATAATACAAATAATTATTTAATTAATAATAATATTATTGATAATACTTGTATGTATTCTAATACTTATTTTTTATTAAATAATTTTGAAAAAACAAATATATTAAATCAAATAAAACTTGTATTTTCAGAATAAGGGGATATCATACTTTAATTTGATACATTTTTTATTAAATTATTAATAATAATGGTTATACAATTGTAAAATAAGAAATATACTTTTAAAAAAGATTAAGATTATAAATTTTGCTAATATTAATAAAATTAAAGCTATTTCTAATCTAATTATATACTATATTAAATTAAAAGATAATAATTTAAAAAACTTAAAAAATACTTTTAACAATTTATTAATTCTATTTTTTATATTTATTTTATAACAATTTTAGTAATTATAAGGGGTTTAGCCTTTTTTTTAGAGTTCAATACCTATCCTACTATATTAGGCAGATTATCTACTATATTAGGTATAGCTAGCAATAAATAGTAATGTAAGAAATTTTGCTAAAGACCTCTAATAGTTAGGGATGAAATGGATGGGGAATGGGTCGATAGAAAGAGGGACAGCAAGAGAACCGTGACTTGTCCATTTTAATAATCACTTCCAGGTTTGTTGATCAACGAATTGTGAGATGGAAGATTGAGATGAAATCTGATCGAGTATATAACTTTAATGGGGAAGGTATTTCTTTATTTACTTAAGAAAGGAAGAGAGGAAGAGAAGAGAAGAGAAGAAGATATATAGATTTATAGATAAAAAAGTATTGAACATGTGATAAATGAAGCATCAGCAAATACATCAGCAAATACATCAGCAAATATCAGCAAAGATACCCAGCCATACATCCATCTCAACAACACCTTGAAGAAGAAGAAGAAGATGATGATGATGTATGATGTATGATATTGTATGATGTATGATGTATGATACAGTACCGACATCTGCATCGAATATAACTTTATAGAATTCTATTGGTGAAAAGGCACTCATCATACGATTCATACGATTCATACGGTACATACGGTACATAAATATCTTTTCTCATCCTCCTTCCTCATTCCCTTCCCCCTGGTCACTCCAATCCACTCCTCATCAAGACCTAGGTACGCACTACTGCACCACCACCCGAAGTAATAAAACCATCACAAGATTCCCACCACTATAAACTCACGGATCGACCAAATAAGGTGATTTCACTAGTCCATCAGATTTGGATCATCCTCATACGGTTATTCTTCAGTTATATAAAGGATCCTTTGCCTTTACCGGTCCTTACCACCGAAAAGAAAGGAACCACGAACCCACTCTCCCACCCAACCAAATAATGAATGAATGACCAAGCAAAAGAACAGGACAGGATGGGATGGATGGGATAGGATAGGATAGGAATCACAGGATAGGATAGGTTAGGATAGGATAGAATGGAAAAAAAAGAGAGGGACACTGATCACTCATTGACCAACTGGATGAAAGGGAAACGTGGAGAAAAGAAGCTAAAGTTGTAATAATTCAATCTTCTCTTGGCTAATGGATATAAAAGTCTCTCTACCCAGTTCAGTTATAATAATAATAATATATACGATATCGATACCAGTTCTATATTATTTCTTGTATTTTATCCTTAATAAATCTTTCCAATCTCACTCTTCTTATAATTTGGATTGAAAATACTTAATTATTATTATTATTATCCCATCCCGTTAAACTACCTATCTCTCTCCTCTACCTACCTACCTTAGTATCGTACATCCACCAAAAAAAGATTAATCTCTTTTCATCCTTTTTTTTCCCTTTTCCTTTCCTTCCCTTTCCTCCTCTTTCCCTCCTTCACATTATCGTCACCAACCTACCTACCTACCTACCCACCCTAACGAACAATACCATTTTAAACTTCCGTGTCGTTTTCTCAACATCCATCCATCCATCCATCCCATCCCATCCCATCCCATCCATCCCATTCATCCATCAATACAAAAAGATCAACAATAACACATAATAATATTCATTATTACATATTATATATAAAACGATTTGTCATCCGGAGTAGTAGTTTGGGTCGTTCCTTTCTCTTCTCTTTGCTTGAATCCTTTTTGTTTTATTTCAAAAGGGTGTTCCAAAGGTAGTCAGTCGTAGTTGTGGTTGTGTTGTTGCCGGATTTCATTTTTGGTGAGTTAGACTTTTTTCCCTTCCTAAGCCAAAAAAAAAGTAGTCGTAGTGAGACAAATTTTCTCTTCCTTCGCTTTTTCTTTCCCCCCTCACCCCCCAAATTCCCTCCACCCTCCGCTCTCGCTGCTATTGCAATATCAATTTTCACTCCTCGGCTACATACATAATAATCTTTTCTGTATGCGCTCCAATCCTCGAGGACTTGGTCGATGATACAATATACAAAATATCTAGACGATATTGTTGTTCTTTCCTTCGATATATTTTACTAATTGTAGAAAAATCTGTACAGAATTCCATACTCACGACAATTTTAGTCGTATACGTTCCTTTCAATCAGATCGAGCACACTGCAGGCTTCAGTTCCTTCGAAGCATCTATTTGAATCGACCTTCAGCCAAATATGTCTTATTACGATAATCAACAATGGTCTGCCGCTGGGCAACCTTCTTGGGAACAACAAACCCCACCAGCTCGTTCTGGTACGTTGGGAAAATTTTGATGTTATCGCCAGGGTGTCAATTGACAGGTGTTACAGGTGCCAGCTCAGTTGTTCCGCGCGAGGACTCCACTGCATTCAGCACACAAATCGAGGGTACGTTCAATGAAATATACTGGTCATGACAATTGGTCCATTTAGCTTTTGGGTTTTGCGCAGGATGGATTGTGGTGTTGGGGTTACGATGGGATAGGAAACGATTCACATCACATACGGCCTTGATGATGGCGGTGGCAGGAATATCATGATCAAGAAGCTGATGAATTTATATATAGAGGTCGACCGTGCCATTGACAATCTAGTCAAGAGTGGAAAGATGTTCAACCTACCAGCTGGTGGTCGTCGCGATTCCATGCCCATGGTTGGTCCCACGAGAACCTTCCCGGAACAATTCGGTATGCTCCACCTTCAGAAGACAAGATCAAAATTCCTTGACTCTAACGTGTTTATGTAAAGATCCTCGAATGACTGCTGGTCCTCCACGACACCACTCGGTTAGCGATTTCGGTGATGCTCGGTCTTTCTCGGGATCCAACCTTCAAAACTTTTATGCCAGTCAGCGACATCAACCATCGAGAGGCGCAAATGAAGCCGAACAAGTGATGCAGGCGAAGAGGAGAATGGCGGCTCAGCGTGAGAGAGAACTGCGCAATTACCATCAAGAGCAGCAGTATAATCGAAGTAGGCCACCCTCTTCCGCTGTATAAAAATCCTATTTGTCATAATACCCTGTACCCAGCGGTTCTTACCCAGCGGTTCGTTCATATCAGTCAAAATTCTGTACATGACTTTTTTCATCTCGCCTACCATTGCTCTGTGTGATACCAAAAACCTTTATCTTTGACATATTATGCACATTTACTGACTGGAATAAGGCGTTACAGCTGAGATCTTGGGTGGCAAACCAGACCGTATCGCAAGCCCAGGTAGCGGTATGAATGAAGAAGAACGTCGTGAGTTGATTGCCCGTCAAAGAAGTGCTCTCTATGGAGAAGGCCCAGCCTACAATGCGGAAAGTGGCAGTTTTGATGAAAATGGTACCCCGCGCCCAACCACTCAAGGATCTACCTCGCAAAATCTGAATGCTGCCCCCGGTGCCATCCGTGGACACTCACCTCTTGCCTTTGACCACTTCAATGCTCAGGCTGGCCAAGCAGAAAACTCAAATCAGCAAAATGCTACCGAGCCTCAATCAGCCACAACATCACAGGCTCCAGGTCAACAACGATCTCGTGCTAACAGTACCTCTTCTCCATCATCTAATCCTACCAGCTTTAGTCTGTTCGAATCTGCTGCTCAACAGTCTAGTCGAACTTCGACTTCCTCCCCTGGTGGATCCCCACCACGCCAAGGAGGTAAGGCTAGCGCCGGCGGTGTTGCACCTATCGGTACTCGTCCTAGTGGTCAAGCTTCCAATCCAGCTTTGAACAAACGATCCACCACACCTCTGCCATCACCATTAAGTTATGGCTTTGCTGCTAATGATTCGACTACCGAATCTAAGGATGCTAGAACGACATCCGCTTCATCAAACCCTAACCCACAAGGGCAGACTGAGAGTGGATTAGGATGGGGATCCAAGGGTGGTGTTTGGGGTAACAAGAATCTTGGTGTACAGGCTTCGGTATGGGGATAAATTGGGTTATGGGAATTTGAAATGAACATAGAAAACAGGCGTGAAGGGAAAGGGGCATGATTGATTATCTGCATATGTTT
Organism: Ciborinia camelliae; assembly: GCA_025890175.1. Taxonomy (NCBI): domain Eukaryota; kingdom Fungi; phylum Ascomycota; class Leotiomycetes; order Helotiales; family Sclerotiniaceae; genus Ciborinia; species Ciborinia camelliae. Next base: position 200,694 of record JANPYM010000013.1, read on the forward strand.
GTGTGTGGTGGATGGAAGCTGGACAAAAAGAAATATTCGATAATAGGCTTGGCATGGCAGGCGTATGGAACCTTTTCAGAATTTATCGGAAGGCAGGTTCTGGATGGAGGGGAGCGAGTTTTTTTTTACCACCTCGTTATCATGCTTTGCTTTTGGGCACATATTGCAGGAGTCTAATTGATTCTCGTCAGCGGCAACAAGGAAGGAGTCTTTTTTTTTATCATTACTTGTTTTTGTTTTTTTTTTCGGATGTTCAAATGGTAATCACGGGTGGGAATGGAATGGAATGGATGGGTGTTTGATGATAATTTTTTTTTTGTTGTTCTGTTTTGTCTCTGGCATTTCCGGCGAAAAGAAAGATGTTAGCAGCAACCATCGCGGGAATCTGATGTGTGGAATTTTGGAGAAGGAGGAGGGGGGAGGGGGTTTTTTTGGGGGGGGCAAAGGTCTCGCTCGGTTAAGGAAGGGTTCTGGTTCTGGTTCTGGTTCTGTTTGGGGATTTTTTTTTTCTTTTTCTCTCTCTCTTTTTTTCTTTCGGGTTTTATATTATATATTGGGGGGGTTTTTTTTTTTGGTTTTTGCTGCTACTGTGGTTTTGCTTTTTGGTGCGGGTTTTTGGTTGGTTTGGGTTTGAACTGGTTTGGTTTGAAGGTTGTATCGGGAGGGAGGGAGCAAAAAATCATATTAGTGGATCAATGGATGGATGGGATGGATGGACGAATGGATTGGTGGATGGGTGGGTGGATGGATCATTTGGGGATCTATAGGTATGATGAATGGATGGATGGGTGGGTGAATGGATGGATGGATGGGTGGATGGATGTGGTTATGATATGAGTTGGGAATTGAATTGAATTGAATGGAAGGGAAGGAAGGAAAGGAAAAGAAAGGAAGGAAAGGAAAGGAAAGGGAATACTATATATGGGATGGAATAGCGTGGGATAGCGTAGTATAGGAAATAGGAAATAGGGAATAGGGTGGTGGGATGGAATGAATTGAATTGATATTTATATTTATATATGGTTGTGATGGTGATTGTGATTGTGATGGTATGGTGGGTGGGTGAGTTGGTGGGTGAGTTGGTGAGTGGATGTATGGGTGAATTGGTGAGTGGATGGATGTATGGGTGGGTAAGTGGATGGATGAGTAGGTGGGTGAGTAGATGGATGCGTGGGAATTCTTTGGGTTGGGTTAGGTTTATCTACCTATACTTATTTAGGTAT